>CATIWF010054659.1:0-15403 GCA_949630135.1 Balakata baccata
AAGCATAGACAAGAGTTGGGATAAAATTGAACTTTAAATTATCATGGAAATCATTCAAGTATTCTGTACACATATATAACCTGGATATTTTGTAGAACAATTGAATTAAATTGCCCTTAAGCAATGTTTATCTCCTTAAAATTCTCACTTGCAAAAAAAGAAAAACTTTCATCACCCATCATAAGCCTAGTAATACACATTAAAGGCACCACCCAAAATGGGAAAAATTGCATCAGATGGAACACTCTTCAGTCTTTACAAGCACAAGCCTCTTTGGCTCTGTAGTAATGGATGTCATCATCATAAACTTCGAATCGTGTCCACTCGATCAATAACATCCAAAGCTTTGATTCGGTCTATATCAAAGTCGATGACCGGAACAGAAGATGGCCTCCTGATAGGGAAAGGATCTTTTTTAGTTTCGGTCATTGGGGAATGGCTACTACTCTTACTCAGCCTGTGGTGTTTGCTTAACCGGGTTTTTGCAGTATCAAATTCCTGGCTCTTACTTATCCCAGGAGTCTTTTTCCTCTTGCTCACGTCTCGAAGCATTTCTTGGTCTTCGATTGTTAGCGTGGGGGATGGAGAGCTTGGCTTGTGTGTAGTAGACAATTGGATTGTTTTTTGATTGGGCGAGCGAATTGGAGATTTAACTGGAGATCGGATTCCACCATTGCTAGCCCTTGCTTGGGTGACAAGATGGTGCAGCCAAACCACCAAATCCAGAATGATAGCTTCAGTCTTCTCCTTATCTGCATGATGTAGAGTCTCGATTCTTAACAAGTCCATTTGTCCATTGGGTTTCCGATTCACCTCAGACCTGAAGAATTTTAATCGTAAGTGCTTAACATACATATTTTTCAGAGAAATAGAGAAGAAAAAAGCAGACTGATGTTCATAACTCACCCTGTATTTGCCCATTCTCCAACCCAACCAAATCCATGATGAGCTCTGGTTGCCAAAAAATTGAGACAACAAGACAAGCATACATTATCAGAGAGAGTGCCAAGACAAGTTTATAGTGAAAAACTACTAGTCATGAAAGAATCGGAGAAAACTGCATCTGGTCCATGATCAAAGTTCAGTGTTCACGACAACCTCACAACAACAAAGATGCATGCTGCAAGATCATTTAACTCAAACACCTTGTAGTATCAAACCTATCAGGACTCCATGGATGAAATAACATAGCAAGCCTTATTAAGGAATTGAGCAAGTCATCGAATTAGCTAAGCACAACATACAGAAAGAAATAAAGCATACAGGATGGGCTATTTTACTTGGTTGTATTAGTAGCAATAGGAACAAGCCACTGCAAGGTTTTCTCCATTTCTGCTTTGATTTGAGTGACAGTAAGCTGCAGGAATTTAAGACATAATTATCAAAATTAGTTATTGGAAAGTAATTAGGGCCTTTTTCTTTGACTTCCAGTCCAGTAAGAACATAACTAAAACAAGTCTACCCTTGAAAAATAAAATAAAATCAAACAAAAAACTGAAGCTAGTACCTCTTCATTGACATGGAATGACAGTAATTTGGAGCGCAAAGCAGATTTGATACTAGGTGGCAGCCCTTGGTATAACGCATCCCTTGTATTTGGCGGGACAGAACTTGACCGGGACACCTGATCACTTTCAGATATTATCTCAGGAAAAAAAAAAAAAAAAGCAATCATCTGATATAGGCATAACCATGTGCCAATCATGACAGAGTGATTTGATCTCAGATGCAGTGGATTAAGAGAAATATGATACCCCAAAGAAATCTAACAGGAAAGGTAAAAAATATTAAACCCACCAGAGTGTCAATCTGAGTGATGATATTTGCATAATGCAGTGCAAGACCAGCGGCGCCCAACTTTCTCTGACTACTTGTACTTTTTACAGGTCTATCACTATCTGCATGTTTAATAAATTTCCATTATCAATAAATCCAAAAATAGTCTAAATATAACTGAAATTATTTGATTGCCTGAACCAAATAATCAGATAAAGAACATAAGGCATGACATGCAAATAGAAACAGATGTCCTTCTGCAGAAGTTGGCCACTTCTCCAAACATAACAACTTTTACACGCACTTTTCAAGAAAAAAATTTGTTGCCAGCAAGCACTGTTTGTGAATAAAGACCATTGGTTCCACAAACATGCACAAAGAAGAATTCATTGTTCTCTCTCCAGTATTAAATTTAATCCACTTGAACTTTAATCCCAGTTCTTTTAATTGTCAAAAAAAAAAAAAATCCTTTTCTTACTTTTCTAAAACATATCAAATTGCGCACAAGCATCTGGACAGTCAATTTACTTAAAAAAATTTATTGAGAGAGATCATTTCAACCCAATGGCATACAAGCATCACTTTTTCCAAATGATAAACAAAGTATACAAGGCCCTCAAACAATAGCTGTAAGAAATCCAAAATGTACAATAAGGTTCCATGGGTAATAGAGCTAACAAAAGAAAAAAGCACAAGTGTCACAAGGCCACAAATGGAATGCTTACCAGCACTACCAAAAGCTTCATGGATCTCCAAATGCAAGAAATGAACAATATCTACCAGTTTCTCCGTCACCTATGGATTAATCATGTTATCTTCTGATAGCAGATTGGAGAAACATGTAAACCATAAAGAACAAAAGATCCCACAACTATAACTTGACAAAGATGTGAGGCAATATATGTTCCAGTAAATAAAAATAGGACATCTTAATTATTATCACTATTATTCATTTAGTGGAAGGAAACTTAGAAAATAATTGTTAAGGATATTTATACTTGGTACGAGCCTTCAACAATTTTAAGGTTTTCTTTCTCCATATAAGGTTGTAGCATCCAAGGCCTATTCAGGGTTTTTGGTCATATAAAATCATTTTGGATGAAAACCTAAGGTTTTATATCAGTTTGAACAAGCAAACTTATACCATCATAGCCGCCTTTAATTGCTTTCAATAATTAAGGGTTTGAAAAGAAAAATTGCCACCAAAACAAGAGAGTCAGCTGAAAAAAGAGTGTGTGAGAGAGAGAAAGAAGACCCTTTAATTGCTTTTCAAACAGCCACCAAAACAAGAGAGTCAGCTGAAAAAAGAGTGAGTGTGAGAGAGAGAAAGAAGAAGAAGTCTGCTGTTGACAATAATTTAAAAAAAAAAGGTCTATTGCTACTGAAAGAAATATATATCAGGAAGAGAAAAAGAGCTTTCCCAGAAAGGTAAATATTCCCTTTCCTTACAGAAGGTAATTGTACTTAAAAAGTCTTTGCTTTCGCTCAAAATGATCAGAATGTAATATACATAAATGGCTAAATTGCAACATTGGCAATTGAACCTATCATTTAGTTACTTCATTCAGTTAGTGATTCCATATTCAAAAACTTTTATTTTGTAGCAATGTGAAGTCACTCACTGAAATCTACTGGCTACCTTGCTAAGTAGTGATCTTAAATTGTACTATTGATAGTTAAACTTAATTAAGAAATTAATATTTAATTACAAAATGGTAAAAAGAAATAATTCATAAATTTTTAACAATCAAGCTTTAATGCAAAGTCATTCACTAGAATCAGTACTTGACTAACTAACAAGACAATAATAATAGAATTTTTCACTTATAGAATCAAAATTGCAATGGGTTTACACTTACCACTGGGAATTCTATATCCAAGGCAATGCATCTCTTACATATGTTGCTTATAGATAACGAATAGTCATTGATTATGGTGTTTCTTTTTTCTTCTATAATTTACTTTTGTGACTAAGAAAAACACTAGAGTAAAGTTTTAGCAACTTTTTGCAATAGTAATAAATTCAGTGACTAAAAGTGCAATTTGTCCATGTTTATAACCTGGAATTTCATAAAATGGTTGCTCTTGAAAGGCAGCTCCAATGCCTCACAAAGTATATTAATCAGTCTAATTATGGCATCCAAATTCATTGATGGGAATTTACTTCCATTGACTATGTTGCCGCCCATGCAAAGGGAACTGAGATGAGGAATATACATTTGAAAGACTTGATGAGAAAGATGACATTTCAATCCACCATTGAACCAATTTAACTTTCACGACCTAAGATGTCAAGGGTTTTGAGTGTTCTAATTTTGGGGAGAAAGGGCATACTTACAAGGATTTTCCTACTAAACAATTGTAGTAATGGTTCAACAAAAAGCGACGCAGATGATAAAAAAGATGCTAGTGGTGATGAGAAAATCGTTAGACCTGTTTATTACTCAAGTTTCCACGACAAGGATGGGATAGAAAATGTTAGTTCTACTACGTTGGCTCATAGTCAAATATGAGTTCCAACTTGTAAAAGGAGGGAGAGAATGACACAATTTATGTTCCACTAAATAAGTGTAGCCAAGTACTAATCCTCATCTATCCTGGGAAAAATTACCTTTTAATAAGTATTATTCTTCTTTCGTAAGAAGGAAACTTAAAAAGTAATTTATTTTGTTTAAGATATTTTATGACTATCTAGGGCACTAACTTGGCAGGACTAGCAATTTTAGGCTTTTGTTTCTCTCTATGAGGTGGACTCTGTTAAGAACCCTAGATCATGTGCCGGACGTTGGACTTTATGCAACTAGTTAAAGGAAGTTGTGACCTAGGAACTCATTAGAGAGAGCTGCCTATCTCTTGGATTTTGCTGGAAAATCTGACTCAATATTATTGAAGTAAACTCTACCTCTTTAAATAAAGGTTATATGCATAAGAATATTCACACAGTGGGAATTCTCTTCTAACTAGGAAACTAGTAATTCCTTTTATAGCTCTAACTATGAAATATAAGAATCATACCATAAATAAAATACTGCCTAAACCACAACCCTTAACCTTCAGAACTGTAACATTACTCCCGCCTTGAAGACAGGGCTTGCCCTCAAGCTCATAATGAAGATAAGCCACCTGAAATTTTAACCAAATTCCTTGAACATGGCCCAAGTGAGTTTTGGCTCTTTTGGTTCCAATCCATAAAAGTCTAGCTCTGGTTCCAAGATGGAATACCGTTAGTCCATAAAACATCACGAGTGACATGCATACTGGTGGTGGACCAGGAAACATAAAACCAACAAGCTTATATATCAAAGATAAGAACCAGCGAAGCCCCATTCCAAAATACATGCACATGAAGTAATTCAGACTCATACCTCTTCCAAAATTTTGGACCATAGTGATTTCTTTTTCAAACTTTTCACATGCTTCCTTTGACTCTTCAACTCTGCCCTCAAAATTGCAAGGCTGTCACCTACATAACAATCAAGTGTACATACAAACAACCAAATGAAGTTACTAGCAAATGTTAATATATATTAACTTCTAAATTTATGATAACAGAATATAGAAAAAAGTACGTTCCACATAACCTTTACCAGCATTGATACAGGATCTCACACTTATATACGCAGAAACTACTGTCTTATGTGCTAGGGTCTATAAGGCAAGGCCACACATTGAACTTGAGTTTGCATTCTAATCAGAACAAACAAGAAAGATCTTAAGCCTCAAGGCTCAATGTTAAGAATCCTAGAAATTCTCATTATTTCTGGATCATGATGCATGACTAAAGGGATTTGGTGATTGTAAGGTTCAAATATGATTCACTTTCCTATTTTAGTTGTATAATCCCTTGTGATTATTGGGATTTATTTACTTTCCTCCTTTAGTTGTTGTATAATCCCTTGGTCCTTCATTTTTGTTATATATGGGACCCAATCCCATTATTAAGTTAATAAATAGATTAATATTTTTCACAGTATCAGAGCATAAAAGTTTTTGAGCATTTTTCTTTATCAGCCTTAGTTGCTAATTTTCTTTGTCTTCTCTTGATACCCAATTCTCTTTCGTCCCTTGCGTCTCTTACCAAACATGTGCCTTAGTTGCAAATTTTTCATTGTCCTCTCTTGACACCCATCTAGTTGTCTGCCTCCTCTTATACCTCTTGCCAAACATTTCATTGTTATCAAAACTAATTTTCCATGTTAAGGAACTTCTGAAGCCACTACTAACAACTCCTTAGAACAAGCAATTGGTCTGTCTCAGAATAGGCAGAATATTGAATGCCAAAACAAACACTGCTTATAATCTTGAAGGAGAAAAAAAAAAGTCGATTTGTGAAGGTTCTGAAGCTAAGACCAATGAAATTCAAGTGAAAATATCACCAATTGTCAAGGGGCTTAGCAGTTACTTATAAAAATAAATTTCAAATATCCATGCCATCTCCAGTCTAATAATCTAAAAGCCATCAAGAGAATGTCCCAGTTATTAAGTTCAGTTGCACCAGCCAAAGAAGCTTCAATAAGAACTAAGATAAGAAACCATCCTTCACTCATCAAACACTCAAAAATCTCGTGAGCCATGAAAGCTTAAAAAGCTATAATAGAGTCAAAGAGTTCTATAGTGAAATCCCAATTGGTTACTGTCCATAATTAAAATAAAGACAAGCAGGAGTACAACAAAATCATCACCATTCTCCATCTATTTTTTCTTCAATTAATGATGAAACCTGCCAGAATAGAAACCAATCTAAATTGATTTGATTCAAAACTTACCTTTTTGAGGACCATTGGAGTTATCATCTTCTTGAAGCTTTCGCCGGTAATCTTGTTCAAATCTGTCCAAGGCATGCATTTCATGATATAATTCCTGCAACAAGAAACAGAAAAGCAACAAAATTGTTTGTCATTGTTAATTTTAATGGGTGTTGGTGCAATTAGTACATTCTGTCAATATCAAAAGGGCTTGTGATGCAATGCTATAAGAATAAATCTGCTGCCAGAAATGTCATAAAAATACTAAAAAATATTGAGAAAACCTTGCTCTAACAAGAACCACAAGGTTAGGGCAGTCCATTTATAGAATGTGGAGTATAGCACCACTTTCATGATAAATCACCACAGACAAAGGTCTCTATAATCCACCACATATTAACTGTTTGAGATTGAAAGGAAGAAGTGAAAATCCTAAGCCACAATTTTGATCTGTCAAAAATAATTTATATATTCCAACACTATAGTTTAATCCCACCAGCTATCTTCATCCTCTCAAAAACTTCAACGTCTGTATTGGCCAGCAAAGCTATAAGCACGCATTCCAAAAATTAACATACATGTTTTTTCTCAACCCCCTTAGAAACCTCAGCTCGCACCAATCTATTTCTGTTTGGTGGATCAGAAAAAGGTTCATACTGAGAAACCAGAAAGTCAATTGGATTGGAAATGGACTTGGAGCAGTATGTAAATAACTTTCCACTCTCAGGCTTCAATAACAAATACCAATGAAAAGAAATGAAACAAAATCAAAGGAGTTACCACAATTCTAGCCATTCAAAGCTCGTAGACATTGTGACCTTCAAGGTTTTACAAGCAGTAGACAGTTTGGACAAGGTTCAACCAAAACTAAAAAAGCCTCTATTTGCAAATTTTGTAGCAGAATGAGCTGCATTTAGCTGCCAGTCACTCCTTCAGCAAGCCTTTCAAACTTCAATCAAATTTGTGCTACCAGTGGCTGTCGATGTAGGCTGAGGGTTGATAGAGAAAGAATATAAAAAAACAGCAGCCGACTGTAGTGTTTTTTCATGTAGAAGTTAACTAAGTTGCCCTAATAAGTAAAGGAGGCGACTTTTACTAGTATATGAAGTGCTAGTCCCTTTTTGCACTTCATCTAAGCACTTAAACGCAAGAGGCGAGCGCTTTTGACTATCATGGCCTTTCAACTAGAAAAATGGGATCATGAACTCGAAACCACATTATGGATGTTGGGACCTATTTATGCAGTATTCTTTAAGAGAAGTATTATTCTAAAGAAAAATTACATGCATTTTGAGAAAAGCTCAATGAATATTCCTAAACATATTAATGTCCACTCTCAATTATTCTGTTCTTAACTGAATAAATAAAACAAAACACTAACAACACATAACTCTAAGACTGTAGATGGCAGCAAATGATTAAAGGTTGGACTATCAATAAAAATTTAGTCCATGTTTTACTCCATTGCATTTGAAATTCCATGACACTTTGTTCTGTCCAGTGTTGCCATTGTTAAGCCAGGAGAAGAATTTTTATAATTAAATTAACTGAAACCAATTCAGCTTCCACAAGAAATTTGGATACATCAATAACTTTACCAGCAATCATTTATTTCAAGTCTGAATTATAGTACAAAAAGGAATCATGCAAAATGTGGTTGAAGTGAGAATGCATTACTGAATCAACTAGTTCAGCATCATTTCTAGCATCCAAAAGCTGAGTATTCTTTTGAATTTTGTGATTGTGAGAGCAGAGGCATGCATGTGTACAGAAATTGAACTCTCTCTTCCTGCCCCCACCCCCCCAAGTAAATATACAATGTTGCAAGCCTCTGCAGTTAAGGGAAAAAAAAAGGAATACATTACAAGATGTTTCCTACATTGCCACTTCATTAAGGATTAAACTTGCATCGCAAGGAGGCTGTTTCTGTGATTTGAACCAATATTCTAAATGAAGCAACCCTACGGTTACACCAAAGCTCAACCTTAATGGGAAAGAAAATAGAAATGTAAAAATTCACGGCCAAGGAAACCCTCAAATTAGTATGCATGTGGTACATCTAAGTCATTTCTGCATTCCTCAGCATAAAGAAATTACCTAATTTTCACAACAATAATCACCAATGCATGATGCAACTCAGGATCAGCTTATCTTTAAAAATAGCAACTTTTTGACTACTCACAGCAGTATATTGAACCAAAGTCATTAGTTGTAGCATCACAGTCTTTGCTTCGTCCTTCAAATGTTTTTCAGGAGTAGGTTCTGAACCCAACCTAACAAACACAAATTTCCAAATAATAATAAAGGAGAGAACATGATTTTCTAAAATCTTGAAGAATAAAATACAGCACACATATGCAATGAGAACTACTTTTCGAAGTAACGATCCAAATTGTGCCATTGAGGGTCCTTGCAACGATTTCCAAAACGCACCACTTCACCAGAAAAAACTTTGAGTTCTTCTCTGCCAGAATTAGTCCAAAATTTATTAACATTTATTCTACATGTTCTCTAAGCATAATTAATGAAGCTGCAGCAAGTAAAACATATGGAAATTATATATAATCTTTTCTGCATAATCTACCTCTTATCAGCTGCCGCAATGGTTAAGAGCTCATCCATATCTCTTGATATTAAGTTTTGCACGCCTTCTGAGGGAAAAACCACCTCTTTTAAATGCTTAATGTTTTCTTCTAACAGGGATTGCATCAGATTAGCACCCTTAACTATGGTGTTGGCAACTTCAAAAGCCAAGATTGAAATTTGATTTCCTTTTGTTGTCACTCCAGAGGTAAAACCACTGCTTAGATTTAGATTTGTCATGCTACTACCAAGAGTGTCCAAAACTTCCACTGCCTTCCCAAGCCCAGCAGTCCCCGCTCTGCCCAAAATTGTGCTGACTTCTGAAACCTGCAACACCAACATAGCTTATTGATTCAAATAAATAATATGGCAACAAGTATCTATTTATTACCTCAATTACCGCATTTCATGATAAACTTACCATCACAAACCAAACCAAGTACTGCTAAATATTGACAAAGTATGTTAGCAAAGTTGCTCAAAAGGTAGCACAGTGAATTAGAGCACATGATTGAAACTATAAGGTCAAAGGTTCAAACTGCTGCACTATGATCCCGAGAAGAGAACTACAAAGTGATGTGACCTTCTATTCTAGTTTATGAAAAGAATAAATAACAGATTTTTTAAGAAAGAGATTTTCATGAATTTCCACTAGAATCATCAGTTCATATCAGAAAGTCACCAAAGAAGTGCTTCTACGAAGATAATTCCAGGAGAATGCACTGTAGTGGCACATTCAACCAACCAACAATTGGAGAATGCACTCTAGTGGCACATTCCTTGGTTGTCATGGCCTTTGACTGTTTGGAAGCTTAGATCCAGTACTATGCAGCCTAGTTCATAAATAATAAACCTCTGATAGTCACAAACATACTTCTTATGTTGGCAATTTCAACCAACCAACAATTGAAGAATGCATTTTATCCCCACATAATGCTTGATATCATTATTGATTCCACTCCATACAGAAACTTTCTATTATTCCAAAGATCCATACAATTCCTCGCCAATTATGAATTATCAAATTCTTCCAGCCAAAGAAAGTAGCTTGTGGAGCTTTCTAGAACACTGAATTTGCTTGACCACCTTGGGATAGTCATTATTCATGAAACTTCGAATTTTCTAAAAGAAGAGAGAATGCTTCATAGTTACATTAATTCAGTAAGTTTTCTAGAGTTTAGGCTATTTGGTTAAAGAGGAATCCTCATATATATATGGTGAATTTCTACAAATCCAAGTTTACAAGACAAGATATTAGCAATATCCTCAAAGGATTTTATAGAATTGACAAAAGAACAACATTAAAGATGCCCCAACAACATATCCAAAAGTTTAAATTGACATTGCCAATCTTCAATTTGAACCCCACCCTCCACAATCAATCATGCTTACACTTCCTGAAGGCAAAGTAAAATGTTCTCTAGATCATACATAACCAAATCTATATTTTTCAATGCCAGCTCTAAAATTCTATAATCAATTTTATCGAGTCTATTAAACAAAAAGAACAACTTCTATTATGTACTAGGATGAATTATAAAAATGTAAAAAGATAAGTTTTTGTTGGCAAAAACTAAAGACCACATGTCATTCTATGTTTTAATTATATAGTATTGAAAGACAACATATTAATTAGTCAGAAATTCTAGCTAAATATAAATGAAACATCCCTGTACATTATTTAGAAACAATCTACTTAAGGCTTCCATCAGCAACCAAAATGAAAAACTAGTAATGCATACAGAATTCCCTCAATCCAGCTCAAGACTGCCCAACATTTTCTTTGTTTAATTTTTTTTTTTTAATTTTGTTAATATTGAGGATGAGCACTTTTTTTATGCGATTAACAAACTTAACAGAGTAGAACCTTTTAACATCTTACTCTAATGTACAATATATCAGAACATAAGGCATAATGATTGCAGGGAACAAACCATAACTAAAAGAAATATACATCAAGTAGCGGTTTTGTAGTACATATACATACCAGAACAGCATATTCTCGATAAAAATGTACCAAGGGAAAGATACAAGTTGAGAAACAGAGAAATTAACCCTCCGCAGATGTACAAGTATAAATCATATCAAGTTTTGGCATACCTTTGCAACGGCTGCCTGCTTAGACTTGGTTGATCTGGATTTGTTTGATAGAGCCCGTGACAACCGAGGAATACCATCATCGATATCTTCTGGGTCCATCCCATATGGAACCGCATTTGTGTCAGGAAAAGAAAAAGGCTCCCTTACTTGCTTATTTTCCACATTCTCCACAATTGGAGAGGGAGTCGTGTTACTATTCATTTTCAGTTCACGAGACTGATAAACCAGACCAGACCCATGAAAATGACCATTCAGATGCGGAAAGCCTCCACCGGGAGCATTATCTACAGTCGAACTCCTCGAGCAAAGCCCTCCCATTGCAATGATCACCTTGAAGTATATATTTCAACTAATTTCACAAATTCCCATGCCAAACCAAGAAGCTTATGTATTAAGGATTAGGGAAATCACTGTATCCAAATACTTCAGGAGCTCAAGAAAGTGATTGCAAGTGGCAAGCTAAATCACCCTTCAACTATACAACTGGATTGATCTATATCACTTCAAAACCAAAAATGTAGTCTCTTGACACATCAAAATTACCACAATACCAATTTTGATCACCACTGGAGCTCCAATCCATCAACATCAGGTAACCAATACTGCAAAACAACAGAATAGTCAACCCATAGATAGCCAGATATTAAATCAGAGTAAGAAGATCAAAATAAAAAATAAAAGTGCAACAACATTAGGAGTATACAGACAAAACCGAATTCAAAATTTTAGCAGAATGAACAGAAAAACAAGAAATCGCATCAAAAAATACGGACAAGGAGCTGATTAAAAATAAAAATAAAAGAGAACTCATAAGCCACAGCCAAGAGGAAGGATCAATCAGAAACACAGTCAAGGGCAAAATATAACAAATTAGGATATGCACCAACAAAAAAAGAAAAAGTAGAAAACAGATAGATAAGCTTACAAGCTAGAAAGAGATCTGAGAGGAGATGCCCGGTGGTGTTTGTTTCTAAAAAGGACAGAGGCAGACACAATCACAGATAGAAAGAGAGAGATCAGAAAATGCATAAACATAAACAAAGATTGAAGCTTTAGAGAGGGAGGGAAACAACAGAGAAGAGAGAAAGAGTCTAAGCATGGCGTCAGCCTCTCTGGCACTGTCAAGAAGAAGACCAAATAGCAGAAATTACAACCAGCAGGCTAAGCGAGAGAAGTCAAAACTTAAAAACCCCAAACCCACCAATCGATACTCTTCACACATACACTTTCTACTTCTTAACCATGGTTTTACCATTTTGGATTTTTCCTCCTTGCCCACTCTCGTTCTTGGCGCGTTGAATATACTCTCCTCTTTGTTAAAAAGCCAAATTGAAAAAACAAAATATTGAATATAGGCTTTCTTCGGCATTCGATTTTATAAAAAACTTTTCGGAAAACATTTTATATTTTTAATTTTTTAAATTTTAAAAATTATTTTTAATAAAAATAAATAAACATTTTTTCTAAAATTTGATATAAAAAAATTAAAAAAAATTAATTAATTAAATTCAAAATATAATTTTAGAATACTCGATCTAAATATTTTCATATTTATATAAAAAAATAATATATACTTTCAATTTTTTTAATTAAATAAATAATTTTTAATATTTTATTAATTTAGATATTTCTACGTCAAAAATAATTATTAATATATCTAAACTTTTAGAGTAAAATTTATAGTAAATTTTTTTATTTTCTAAAAAATTTAGCTTCATTCTGGCAGTATCAATTTCCCAATAATTTGAAAGGACAAATCAGCTTTTTCATTAAAATTAAAAATATATATATAACAACCAGTTATACCTAGGTAGATTTGGTTGTATTCTAAAGTTACTTCCAAATAAAATGTTAAAAATTTATTTATTTAATTAAAAAAGTTATATATAATGTTGGATTTTGTAAGAATGAGTTATCTATATAGGCTTGATACAGTCCAAAACTTACTTCTACTAATATATATAAAGAAGTTATTTAAGAATAAAATAAATGTTTTTCCATAATTCTACGGAACATTGAAACTAATAGAAAATATATAGAAAATTCTCTTTATAAGATTTCTTATCTTCTAATTCATCCAAAAGAATTAAAAAGTATTCGTACCATAAAATTTCGTTTTTAATTCTTATAACTGGTGTTATTGAAGTATTGAAAATACGAAATTTACGTTTCAATAAATACATTTTCACTGTCAATATCGATCTAACACATAATATTTTTGATATAAACATAAGAGTTTATATTTTTTAAAATAATTTAGCCTTGTTAAAAAATAAAATAATATTTTTAACCCTTTTCTTTAAAACTTATTTTAATTAGAACAAATATAAATAATTTTTAAAAAAATTAATATTGCATCACTGCCGCATTCCTTATTTTTTGATAAATACCATATAAAATAATCATTATGAAGATTAAAGATTTGTACGTACTAAAATGTCTGTAATTTATGTTGCTTAGTGGGCCTCAAATTGATTAAATTTATTTTTTTTAAATATGATCATAATTTATTTCAATAATTCAAGCTTTCATCCAAATAAAACAAAAACATAATTCATAAATATTCAATATGTTCGAGTTTCCAATCTTTTTAATAATTATTTCAGAGGGCATTAACAAAAAGGGACAAATCTAAAGAGATTTTTCAGCAATTTCTTCTTTCTATATACATTTGTGAGAGGATTCCTATTTATTCATATGTTAGTAACTATAAAGGAAATTTTTCAAAATACCAAGAAACTCATAAAATATTAAAATAAACCTTTATTTAAATTTTTTTCAAAATTATAAAAAAAATACTTAAAAATATTATAAAAATACATATACTCAAAAGGTCACATCAAAATATGAAAAAAAATATATATATATATATATATATTCAGTATATCTCAGATATACATGGCTTGATATCCTTAGAAATTCTTTGGATATGTTATTGGGACATACTTTAGGAATACTTTGAAAATTTTTTATGAATATTTTAGGTATACTTTAGGATACTTTGGAAATATCTTATGAATTCTTTGGAAATTATTTAGGAATATTTTGGCATACATTAGAAATACATTGGTTCAATTGCAGATTTTCACCAGAAAAAAAAAAAGATAGTCTTAATTTGTAATTTTGATAAAAAAAAAAAAAAAGCAATTAAAGCATTAATCGTGTTGCTCCAGAAACTTAATGAAATTGCATCAAAAAATTAATTGCAACGAAAAGGTAATTTGTCTTTCACTTTCAAGTCATTCTCAAATTCATTAAACAGGTTCAGCAAACAGCATATAGATTAGTTTCATGTAATCTGGCAGTTCAACAATTGTGACTTTCTCCAGCTTATCAATAGGTAGCTGTGATTGAATAATGCTGTAACTGAAGTTGTCTTTGTCCATTGCTTCAACTTGGGACTCAATAGACTTGAATTCGTTACCTGCATTCCATATATTTATTACAATAAAATGTTTGTAAGTTGATAATATCCTTCTCTCTAACTCATTTATAATTAAAACTTAATTATAAAATTAGTAATATGATATGAAATCCGACCTTCACCACCAAAGGTAGTCTTCTTAATGGTTAATCAACGGCCTCCATTTCCTTCAACAACCTCTACACTGATCTGAGGAGTAATCCTTGGTAATTATTTTTTTGTTTTCGAGGACGAAGACCTTGAACACGGTTGCTAGAAAAAAAATCTCAGTCATAATGTCTCTTGCTTAAGGAATCTCTGAAGCCAAATTCAACTCCTTCCACCATCCTTCTCCCCAGTGCAGAGAGCACCGAAGTTCTCAACGGTGCGAGGAACGATACTGGCGTAGAGCTCTATTAGGATCTTGCCGGCTGGTTGACCGCCAATGGACATGTCAAAGAACACCTTAGGGTTAGCCATTGAAACAAATATGAAAATGTATTTTTGAAAAGGTATTTGATAAAAATGAAAAAAAAAAAAATTATTGCATGTATTTTTATAAATAAAATGCTAAGTGAGTTTTGGGTTCTAGCTAATTAAAATATGAAAATGTATTTTATAAATAAAATGCTAATTAAATCATATTTTTATAATATGAAAATGTAAGTGTATTTTTATAAATAAAATTATTGCCATTGAAACAAATTGCGAGTTCCAATCCAAAGTTTATAAAGGGAAGATTTTGAACTCAGGGCCTTGGCATTATAATAAGCATCTTATTATTCTGAAAGAGGCT
>CATIWF010054678.1:0-12714 GCA_949630135.1 Balakata baccata
GAGCTAACAGAGAGTCAGACATGCATGTCTTCATGGAGGAAGCAGAGGAGATCAATGAGAGATAGCTTCTTAAATATGTTGCTGGTTAAGCTATTGAAAGTTATTTCCAACTTCAGCAGACAACCAATTCAACGATCAAAATTAAAAATAGTTGATCTAACGGTATTAATGTCATCTGTAAATCAACTTCACTTACAACAAAATCATATGGTTGCTAAAATTAAATATGGGTGTAATCATTTTTATTCACAATTAATTAAATATAAAATAACTGAGAATTACTTTTATCTCAATTGCTTGAAAACTATGTCTCTTAGTGTATTTGATATTAATTAATTATTATTACTCCACTACAACTTACTGCAGAGAGGCCCAAAGGGAGTGATGAATAACATGGAAGCTCTTCATCATTTGCACCAAAAATATGCGAAGCCTCTCTATGCCAGCATCATAAATTTCTATGATACTGCACTGACAATTCATAATTTAACAAAATCACCAGCCATATAAGTATATTTATCACTAGTTTGGCAATTGAGTGGGAAATTTCCGTTCTTCGTGGGAATTTTACCCCCAAACGGAATGGAAATTCCCGATTCATGACCTCCCCGTAGGAATAGGAATGGACGCATTTCTTCTCAGTTGAGCGGAGCAGCACAAAAATGGTGAGGAAGCTCCATGTTCCAGCCTCGTGCGGACCTAGTAATTATACTTTAAAATTATATATATTTCTATTATATTACTCCTACACTTGATAATTTAACAAAATCACCGGCCATATAAGTATATATATCACTCATATTAAAAATGTACGTGCAAAAGTATATTTTACACCTTGTAGTACATGGTGATTTTGTATTAATTAAAAGCAGCGGTAATTACCAAAAAAAATAACATGAACTTTTAAGATTGTATTAAAATTAAATTGTACTTTCTATTTTAAATACACAGCTTTTAAAAATTTATCAAATTATAAATTCCAGCGAAACTCTGTTGATATGACATAAAATTCTGGCGATATTAAAAATGTTGTATTGACTATGAAAGTAAGTTATCTTAAAAACTTTAAAACGTTATCGTTTTTATTTTTTTTTTTAAATTTTAAAATCTAAATTTCTTTTTAAATTTGAAAAATAATATATGTATTTGTTATGCCTGGGAGTTGTCTAGTCAGTAAAGCAAAGAGAAATAAAAATTTTACTATCAGTACAGTTGCGTCGGAGATATTTAGGTTTTAAAATTTTAGAAAAATAAAAACAATTGCGTTTTAAAGCTTATAAGATGACTCAATTTTCTAGTAAGTATAACATTTTTAATCTAATTGAAATTTTATATCATATAAGCAGAGTTTTACATAAATTTATAAATTGATAAAATTTTAAAAATTTGTATATTTAAATAAAAATATATATAGAAAATATAATTTAATTTTGATACAATTTTAAAATTTGATGTTATTTTTTATAATTTTCCTTTAAGAGTATGAATTGGTACAATTAATTTTCAAGCGTATAAAGCTCGAATTTTACATGAAATTTCATATAAATTTATGTCCTTGCCAGGATTCTCCCATTGAACAAGTTCCTGAATTCCCTTCTCAATCTCTCTGGCCTCCTTCATCAAATTGTTCAAGCAAAATCCTAAAGCCCCCAAATTTAAGACCATTTGGCTTTTCTCCTCCTTCTGATCTTTAAGTGCACTGAATTTATCTACAACCTCTTTTGAATGTTGGGTATAAGAAATCACAATGTTCTCAATCTCATCTCCATCAGAACCTGAAATCTTGAAAAGATTTGGGTTTGGAGATTTTCCCGATTCAGGATCACAAGAAATGTTTTTATCTTCAAGTTCCTTGTCAAGAATTGAAAGGGATTTCATCAAAGTGAGATCCTGTAAACATTTTATCAAGGAACCTAACATTTCCTTGAAAAGTTGAAGATCACCACCTAATTTATTCGCATATTCTTTCCAAGAAGCTCCAAATTTTTGTGATTCTTGTTCAAGGAATCCAAATGCATGACCACTAAAGATTAATAGATCCACCATCTTTGACAATGACCCAAAAATCTTACCATAGCAAGCACTATGAAAAGGCAAAAACCAGAAGTTGGGTTCCACCTCAGCTTCTTCAATGAACTTCTTTAGCTCACTAACTTCCAATCTTAGTCTCCTTTGGTTCTCAGCCAAGTGGGCTTTATTGGCTTCAAAGCTTATAGAGTCTATGCGAGCAGACAATGACTCCAAGCTTTTACTCAGTTGAATTTTAGCTAAAGAAGCTGCTCTTGTGGGTTGGAGTACAAGTTCAACCATTATTGAACAAGATAAACCAATGAAAGTTTCAGTAATTCTTGCTATAGCAAATTCAGTTGCTGGCCCAAAATTTTTCCTGCCCAATATCAGTACAGCACCAATCGCTGCAGAAACTCCACCGGCCTGGCCCAACATTTTGCTTCGCCTAAAGAAACTGGTGACGATGAACCAAGGAAGTAGAGACAGAAATCTTATAGGCAGGAATCTTTCAAAGACAAAACAACCTATGACACCATACACAGTTCCTAAAACTGACCCTTGTGCTTTAACGTTGGCAACTTTGAATGTTGCCTCTCTTCCTGCTGCGAGGCTAATGGCTACTGGCAATCCTGACCAGAAACCATTCTCTTTGCTGTACAACAATCCAAATAGGGTCGCAAAGCCTAAAGAGAGAGCACATTTCAAAGCTGGCATAAGCCTTTTGCTGCTTAATTTCACTGACCAGTGGAAGAAGCCATTGTGTTTGCTTGATGTGTTTGATATTCCTTCATTTTCTTGCTTGGAAATCGATGGCTTGCACCAGAGGAGTTTGATGCAAAATAGGAAGAAAAGAGAGGACAAATCTTGGTGGGTTGCTGGCATTGTTTGAAGAGTTTGAAAAGATTCGATTATAGATTTAGCGTTTGATTCGGGAACTGTTAATGAATCACAATTAGGCAAAGAATTCTTCATTTGTTTAAGCGTGAGCCTAACTTGCTCCTTCAATTGTAGACTTTCTTTGTTTTCTCCTTCAATAATTCTCACAGGAAACGAAGAGATACCATTTAAAGCCATTTCCATCCCTTTTAAGGGTGCCTCAATTTCTTGCAATCTCCCTCCAATGTTCATGCAATAAAGCCTCCAAAATTTAAATGGAAGTCTCTCCCATTTCATGCTTCCCTATGCACAATCAATTAAACAAATTACCTATGCATACATATATAATAGCAGATTATTACTGCCAAATAACATAGAGAAATATAATGCTTACTTGGTAGCGTTTAATATCGTGGAGAAGTTCGGTTGCAGCAACGGCCAATGACTTAGCCTGACTGATAGATGATAAGGCAACTGCACTATCTTCTTCGCAGAAAGCTTTCACATAAAGCTTCAGCCTCTCCGAAGTATTTTCAGCAAGCAGCTTGCAATTCTCTTTCACCTGCAACAACCATATATATAAAACTATATATAATATCTATATCTTAAAAACAAAAAGGAATAGTTAGAGAATAATTACCTCCAAAGATGCCAATCTCGGATATGGTAACAGCAACGCAAGAACACAAGCTAGGACCCCAATAGCAGTACTAGCCGCAACATGCAAAGGATGCATAATAGCCTCAGTGTGGACACCATTGATAAAGGCTGTCACGTACACAATAACAATCTGACCCAATGCAATTCTCTTAGCGATCAAACGAGTCCCTTCAGGAAGAACCACCACAAATGCACCCAGAGCCACTGCCACAGATATGGTGGCGCTAGTGAACCGAGCCGGACCAATCAGCCACAGGCTCAACAGAGCTGGCCCCAGGCTCTGGAATGTGGCGTAGAGGGCTAACCAGCAGCCATGAAGAGCGTCGCCAAGCGTTGCATCAGTAACTATGAGAATTGCAGTGACATAGGAGAATGCAGGGAAGGCTACTTGGCGGTGGATAGAGACTGGACCGTAGAGGGTTAAGCAACCCACTATTGTACATGCCAGGCCGGTCCTGAGGGCCGAGGCTAGGCACCACCGCCACAAGGCTCGTGCTCGCTCTCCCGGATTATTGTTTGGTTGGGTTGCCATTATTGCAAAAGAGAGAAACTAATGTTGTTCTTAGTATAGTTTACTAGTATATATAATTAAGTTGCAAGCTTGATAAAGAGGGGGGTTATTAAGGTTTTTGTAATATAGAGGAGAGGAGGGATCCAGATTCTCTAGTGGAACTTTAGAGCCATGTATTAGATATGGAGCCAGTTTTTTTTTTTTTTAATTATTTAAAGCAAGTTTGTCAAAACCAGACCGACCAATGAATTGGAAAAGGCTGATAGTCAAGAGTTAAAAGATTTAATCGGAATTGAAACATGATCGAACCGGTTAAATAAGTTTTTTTTAAATATAATATTTTACGTATATTTCATGCATAATAACATGTGACAGTTACTCAACTATACATATTTCATACGTAATAACATGTTGAAGATAATATTTATAGTTCAAATTAATAAATAACTATATTAAAAAATTTTACTCCAACATAATAATATTTATATTATATTTATTACTTTAAAAATTAAAATAGCTAAATAGAATATATTTTATAATATAACATGCATTCATTTTCAATTAAAATAAACTTAAATATAATTTATATAAGAATTTTATCATAATATATATTAATAATAAAACTACAAATGATCAATTTCAACTAACCTTATATTGATAAATAATAGTTGTACTTCAAATTAATACATAGTTATATTTTAAAATAATAAAAATATTTTATTATTATATTTAATATACTTTACCTTTTTAAAATTAATACAGATAATAATTTTTTAATAAATATTCATTTTTCAATTAAGATAATTTTTATAGAATCAATAAAAGTTTATTATAATATATTTTTTCAAAACTCAATGAATAAAACTTTACTTTATTAAATTATATAAATAAAATAAATATTAGTTTTAAATAAAGAGATATAGGAAAGGGTAAATATAGACAAAACAATATGCATTTGATTGTTATAGCCCAGTGGTAAGGCTTCATTCAGCTATGTGTCATGGGCTCATACTTGGGACCGTATGATGCTTATTTGGATCGCGTTCAAGTAACCCAGCTAAAAGTTATTTTGCATATCAGATGGGACATGAGTTAGATTCGGGCCAACGACCGAATAACTAATAGCATTTGCAAGCACGATATGATAACATAATCAAAATAATACATAAAACAATAAGCGATCGTATAAACATGACATCACATCAAAGAGACATAACCGCATAAAAAAAGGCACAGAATGAGTAAAAATCGAGCTACTATTTTATTAATATTCAATTGAGTATTACAAAGATGACCAAGCTATTAAAGAACGTGTGTATGGGTAGGGGGGCAACCCATAAGGTGAACGGGCCCGTCAACTATTCGTTCCGAGCAACAAGTCTAATAGGGGATTAGTCACTTCCCCCTAAAGAGTTTAAGGGGCATATTGAGGCATGACAGGAGGAAACATGGATATGTTCCAACCATCACTCCTTTGAAATTATAAAAATATAATTATTTTTGAAAAAACTGTTTCGCCCTTTCATTACAATGTTCTTCCCCCCATTACAAGATGGTCCCCCTCTTACACTTTCCCCCACTCAAATAGTCAACATCCTTGTCGACTGAATCTTCAAGAAGGCTTCAATCTGCAAGCTAAAGGAGGATAAATCTTCGGCTTTCTTTCAGGTGGTCTCTTCGTCTCTTTGGCCCTTCCATTTGACTAAGTATTCTTTGAATTGTCGCTTACCGGATGACTGCATGCATTCTACTAGAATCTCCCTCACTTATTTGTTTGTTGGTGGCTGGTCTTGTTGCTTATTATGGTTGGCATCTTTCTTATCTGGACGATATGGCTTTAAGCTACTATCCTGGAATACAGGATGAATTGGTACCCACTCTAACAATTATTCTGGTAATAGCTTCACCCTCATCATATCTCCCACTTAGATTTGTTGAGGCCGTTGATGTTCATTTGCCCAGTTCTTCATTCTCTAAATGTGCTCTTGCAAACTTTTCACCCTATCTCCATTCTTTCGTGAAAAGGAAGGCCTTTGTAAGGTACATCAAGAGGGTAAGACACCAGAGGTTGTTGACCTATAACAGTCTCAAAAAGATTTTTTTTAGTAGTGGAATACTTTTTGACAATTGAAACAAAATTGGGCCACCTCAAGTAAAGATGGTCAGTTCTTCTAGCAAGAATTGACAAAATGTTGCATCTCTTCTTTTAAGAGACCATTTTGAATAGGAGCCCCAAAATGAGCCCTAGAAGAACGAATAAATCATGTCTCTAGAAGTTTATTTAATTGTTTCCGCAACTCGTTACTACTGGAGGGCTGAAATTATCTTCTTTTCGCTCATAGGGTCTATTGTTATTGAGACCACGCAAGGTGTCTCATTATTAAGGAATATGAGACAATTAGCAGCATGCATAGGAACCGAGAAAATTTCCTTAAAGAAGTCGATCCCTAAAACTACATTAGAATCATCCATGAGAGCTACAGTGAAATTAATATTCCCAATTGAATGACCAACCCTTACTGGAATCATGATCGTGATGTCTATTATTTCTTTGGCCGCCGAGTTAACAACTTTGATTTTGTCTTTATTTTGTTCAACCTGATGCTTCAACCTCGTGGTTTCCTTTTCTGTTACAAAATTATCTGTTGCTCCAGTATCTATAAGGGCCCTGTAAGTCTTTCCATTTATTACCACGTCTACATATATTAGCCCCTTTTTTGTTTTTTCTTTCTGTGAAACCGCATGGTGGCCCATGGCTCCAAGAAAATTTAGGACCCCATAACTGACGTATCTCTAGTGTTCTTGTTTTGGATATTTTTTTCTTTTTAAAGTGAATGTAGAGCACTCAAGGCTCCTTTGTGTGGACATTCAGCAACTCTATGAGGCTCTTACAAAGAAAGCAAGAGATGGGCTTTGTAGCACCACTTTGCAATCCGGCCTCCTGATTCTTTGTACTTTGGAAGCTAGGAGCCATAGTCTGGAAGGTGAGGCCTTTTCCATTAAGTCCAAGTTTGCTATTGAACTTCTTGTCGGAAGTCGGACCCCAATTTTACCTCTCACTTCCTTTAAGAAATTGATTGGTTTGTTCTCCTCCCCCAATAGAGGTCCTATTCCATTTGTTCGAATGCCTGTCTACACTTAGAGCAAATGTGAATTTTCTCTTAGAGTTGTTTTCCGAGTAGTCATTAAGATTTTCAGCAACAGTGATAGCCATATAGTAGTTTTTAATCCCCCATCTGTATAATTCATTCTTAGACCAAGGTTCCAAACCTTTCATATAGTTGAAAATTTTATCGGTATCTACCATTTCTTGTATATCCAAGATGAGAGCTTGGAAGCTTCTCACATATTCTCAAATATAACTTGTTTGTTGCAAATCATTAAGCTTGCAAAGAGCAGTATATGAGGCATTCTTAGGGCAAAACTGCATTCTGAGCTCCTTCTTGAATTCTTCCAGAGAGGAGATTGTCTTCCTACCACTTTTTATTTCCTCCACTCGGCTTCGCCACCAAAGTTTGGCATCCCCAGCTAGATACATTGGAGCCACCCTTATCTTGTTCTTCTCCAAGCTAATCTTAGTTTCTTCCAAATAGGAATCAAGATCAAATAGAAAGTTATCCACTTCATTTGAGTCTCGAATGTCGTCGTAAGTCTTAGGCTCAGGGATCTTGATCTTCCCATATTCAAGTGAATTAGTGACAACATTCTCGACTGTTTTCATCAACATACTGACCTTAGTCCGGGTCTTCTCCAATTCATCACGAACGAGGTGAAAGCTTCTTGGGCTTCACTGGATAAGGACTCAACTCCCTCTTCGAGAATCTTATGGGAACTAGCAAGTTGTCTCACCACCTCTTCTAGGTTTCCCGATCTGTTATCATTTGTCCCTGCACCATCAACACAAACAAAATCCATACCTTGGGTGGAATTCTTATGAATTAGCTCATAGATTACATTTACTCGCCCATCAATGCCTCAAATAATTTTGAATTGGCCACCACGACCAAAAGGAAATCTTGGTTAGCCACCACGACTTTCCAAGCTTCAGATGGGGCTACCGCAGCCATAATCGAGTTTGCATCGGCCACTACCGCTTTTAAAGTCTCATTTTTTCTTTCAAGGGCTTCAATTTATTGAAAAATAAGCTCGAGTTCCATTGCTCGATCACCCATTTGGGCCTCACTAGGCCTATCCCTTTCAAGGGACTGCATTTTTTTTTTTCGAGTGCCTCAATATCACCCATTAGGGTCTCACTAGGCATGTCCCTCTTAAGGGACTGTATTCTTTCTTCGAGTGCTTCAATTCGATTCATGGAAGTTTTTTCCATCTGTTTTTTTTCAAGAGCTGAATCACCTCCGCTCTGATACCAAATGTCACGGGCCCACACTTGGGACAGTATGACTCTTACTTGGGTCATATTTAAGCAAGCTAACCAAAAGTTATTTCGCTAATTATGCATATAAGATGAGACATAAGTTAGATTCGGACCAGCGACCAAATAACTAATAGCATTTGCAAGCACGGTATGATAACATAATTAAAATAACATATAACTACAAGTGGTTGTATAAATATGGCATCACATCAAAGAGACACAATCGCATAAAAAAAGATACAGAATGAGTAAAAATCGAGCTAGTATTTCATTAATATTCAATTGAGCATTACAAAGATGGCCAAGCCATTAAGGAACGTTTGTGTGGGTAGAAGGGCAACCCACAAGGCAAGCGGGCCCATCAACTATCCGTTTCGAGCGACAAGTCCAATAGATGATTAGTCATTTCCCCCTAAAAAGTTTAAGGGGCATGTTGAGGCCTGACATGAGGAAACATGAATATGTTACAGTCATCACTCCCTTGAAATTACAAAAATATAATTATTTTTGAAAAGACTGTTTCGCCCTTTCATTACAATGTTCTTCCCCCATTACAAGATGATCTCCCCCTTACACAATACCCAAGCACGCAAGTCCGATTCTCAGAATGATCAACAATATTTCACATTTCTCATCCGATTGAATCGGCTAAACCTGTCCGGTTCAAATAGTTTCCAGTTTAATCGGCGGATTAGCCGATTTCTCCACCAGTTAGATATGTGGTCGGTTCATGAGACTAAAATAGCCTGGTTCACGATTTAACTAGTCAAACCAGCCGGTTCGGTCCGGTTTTAATAACACTAATTTAAAGAGACTCATTTGTGGGAGAAATTTCTAAGAGATGTTTATGATTGCTATTGAGTGTTCTAAACGTAAATTTTGAATTTTTTTTATTTAATTAAATGGCTTTTTTAATTGTTGTAAATCATTTTTTTTCAAACATGCTTTTATAAAAAATATCTATTTATCTTCTTCTACCTAAAAACAATTTTTAAAACTCAAAAAGGTAGATCTTCTTAACTAAATCAATTCAATTATACAATGATATATATTTAATTATTTCATCTTCATTAGTTGATGTCATTGTATGATCAGATTGGTCTACTAATGTCGTGGTAGACCCAATATATCTAAGAATTTCTCACTAATTCAATCACACAGTAGCATACATTTAATTGTTTTATTTTCATTGATTGATATGAATACAATATACATACATGTCACTTTGTATTATATTGGTCTACCAATGATGTGGTAGACTGAATTTATCTAAGAATTTCTCCTAATATAAATAAAATAATCAAAAATTTTTTTAAATAAACTCAATCTATCACGTCATCTATAAATTAATTTAATCATTAAACGAAATGTATATAAATTGTATTAACTTCAATCAATAAAAATAAAAAAATTAAATATATAAAAATAAATAATTAGCTCAATATATAAATGATGTAATATATTGAATTTGTCTAAAAAATTTTAATAATCAAATATGTCTCACTATATAATTAAATTATTATAACATACAGAATTTATCTAAAAATTTATCCATTTGTGCTTTGTTTTTGGTGGTGTGATATATGATTTCATATTTTATAAGGGGTTTTTGTTTTTGGGTGTAAAGGATACTTGATAAATAATTGAGGAATAGGAATTTTCGAATCGTGATTAATTATTATTCATTATATATTAGAGTGGCTCAGCTTCACTAAGAGCCGATTTCATATATGACTTCATTTTATTTATTTATTTTTGGGTACATTCATATATGACTTTATTATTGTTTAAATTTAGACAACTTGGCATGGAAAATTAGCTCACTTTTCTCAAACCACAAAGTGAAGTCTACATAGAAACATTAAAGGAAATTATAGTCAATGAGAATTTACAAACATGAATTAATATAAATAAATATATGTTGAAGGGCTCATCTTGAATTTCGAACATTTTTTGATATTCTAATTAGATAAGCCACTTTTGCTTCATACCATTAGTTGATTACTAGTTTATTCCGCCGAAAGAATACTGCTAAAACATAAATGGTTACTCTTTTTTAAAATCTTTCCTCCTTTCCGAAACCCCCCCAAAAAAAATATTATTAAGCTATATTATTAGAAATTATAAGACAAATGGAAAAATAATATATATTTTTTGCCTGCATTTTTAAAATATTTCAGCCTTACCTCAAGAGGGAAGAGGGTTCATTTCTCTCTTAACTAAAAATTTTGACTTCAAATTTAGGTATAAAATAACTTTAAAAATTTGGATGAGCTATAACAGTTTAACTCTATAACGAATGTATTCGGAGCAAATTCAAATTACTATTGAAATTTAAAAAAATTCAGCCCTAATAATTATTTTAGTATTTTGTTTTTTCCTAATTAATAAAGTTGCAGGATAAATAATGAAGACAATGGATCACAACTCAGTTTAATTGCATCTCAAGTCTGAAGAAAATGTATTGACTAACTTTTTTATGAAACTAGCTAATTAATTTGACTGACTATAAAGCTGCATATCAGAATGGAAATGTAAGCACATGCATGCATGGCTTCTTTTTAAACATGATAATTAATTTTTTTAATTATTTTTTCAACTATAAATTGTCCTATTATTTATTTCAATAATATAAGCTTATATAATCCACGTCAAAGTTAAACATGTATTTTATTTTTCAACGTTATCTGTTTATCTTCAATTCTTCATATATATTCTGTCTGGAACCTTTTTTTTTATATTAAAGAGATTAATTAAAGAAAAATTATGAAGCAAATTAGTACTTTAATTATACTTTGAATTTAGGTTTTTTTGGGTATATTTGGATATAGCCTTGTGGCTTGGAGAGTTCATCTCATCAAATGTAGGTTTTTCCCCGGTAATTATTAATAAAAACTAAATTATTTATAATTTAAAAAAGTAGAGTCTTCCAATTGTGAAGTAATGAGTAATCATGTCAAATGGTTATTAAAAAAAGGATAATGGAAATTAAAATAAATAAATAAAATATTAAAACTCTTCAGGAAATGTAGTTGCCTTAAAACTCTTCGAAAAAGTATTTCTCTACCCTTGAGGATTCTACTAGGTACGAGTATGATTAGTCTCAATCTATTGATATATACATTAAGAACATATGTGGTTTCACAAAAAAAAAAAAATATTAAGATATTTTTTCAGTTTCAAAACTATTCAATAACACGAATTTGCAGGTTTATTAAGGGTTAATCACTCCTTCCCAAGTTTTAAAGTTATTTCATATACCCAAAATTCAAATTCGAAATTCGAAATATTTAGTTAAGTTAAAAGAGACTCTTATCATTCTATGGAAGTAAATTGAATATGAATTGCATGTATTTTATAAGATTATTAAATTTATTTATAAAATATTCGAACTCATAGGCATAGTTTAACGGTAAATTCATACGTCGACTTGAACTAAGACTCAAATTCGATTTTTTCTCCCCTAGTTGTAAAAAATAATTATTTAATATTCATTTTTAATCTTTTATTTATTGTAATTTTTCACAAGTTGATAATGCATTAAGCTAGCTGGGGATAATATCATGAATTATCTTCTGTAAGCAGTAGCTTAATGTTGGATTAATGGAAATATAGGAAAAAAAATTCTTAGGATAAATATACACAGTTTCCTGTAATGGCTTGTAGCCAAATTAATATTCTAGCCGGCCAATTAGCCAAAAAGTCAAACAAAAATCCAAAGAAAATCTATACTTACTGCATTTTCCAGAAAATAAAACATAAATTTCATAGCAATTAATAATCATGACACCAAAATAATTATGTCTGATCTATCACGTTATCTGTAAACCAGCCTAATCATTGTATGACATATATATAATTGTTTTATTTTCATTATTGATGTGAAAATAAAAATAAAATAATCAAATGCATATCATTATATAATTAGCTTGGTCTAATAGATTCGATCTATCTAAAAAAATTTCCAAATATTAAAGCATTATAGTGGAATTAACGTAAGATTTCCACTTAAATTTGTTTTTCTATTTGTGTTCTTTCAAGAAGAGGAAGGGTCAGGTAGAGCCTATCTTCTTGTTAAAATAAATTAATGCATCAAGTTAGTTAAAGCAAAGCCCCATACTACTTCTTGTATATGTGTAGGATATGCTTATGACAATTTCTTTCATTGGTAAATCTGTTAAAGGCAATTATTAACATTATCCTTCTTTTTCTTTCTAAATTATAATAATATCAATTAAGTATGCCCTAATTTCTATATTTGCTTGCATAGTTGTAATATATC
>CATIWF010054687.1:0-61170 GCA_949630135.1 Balakata baccata
TTATTATTATTATTATTATTCATAAATAAATCCAAAGTTACCTAATTGAATGAACATTGCGTTGGTCCACTAAGTAAAATTTTCAAAGATAGAATATGAAATTCAGATTGCCGGGAAATTCGGTATTTGGAAAGGAATTTCACAATTTATATAAAATTGCAATATCCTAGCACGAAAAAAATTATAGGCAAAATGTAAAAATTTAAATAAAGAAAAATACTAACTTCTCAATTTCATATGCGAAATAAATGAGAAAAAAAATATATTTTAGAAATGTATATATCAACTATTAGTAATTAATGATTTATGCCATATATTATTAATTATATATGTAAAACTATTATCTTATTTGTTATATTATTATACATGTACATACAAATTTTTTGTCCTAAAATTAAAGATAAAAAAAAGATGAATAAATATCAAAATTGAATTTATTAAAATAAAAGAAAAAATATTACAAGCTCTAATGAAGAATTTATACGGATATAGAAATTAGAGCCTTTGATTATTTTTTTCTTTAATTATGATTTAAAGGCTTACAAAATTTGATCTCGAATCCGTATAATATTTTTTTGTTCAATTTTGATGAAGAAGATGAGTTGAATCCGCAACAAATAAAAATACCGTTTAAAAATTCGTTTTAAAGATTTGAAGACTTCGCTAATCTTGATTTGAAAATGTAGAAATTTTGATATTTTGGTTTGAAGTAGTCTCGACACTTGGAGAGAATTATGCAGAGCTTTACTTTAATGCTTTAATTGTAGAGTTCCGGAGATTTTATATTTAAATTCTTTTATCCCTTATGAATAATGAAATTCTTTTATTTATAAGAAAATTTGAGGTGGTGTATTTATGATTATTTGAACTACAAAAGGAAACAACATATTTCTCTTATTTAATTAAATATATTTATATACATTTAAACTATTCAAGAAATATATTTAGCCATATTAGACAATTGTATATTTTGACATAAGAAAATATTTGATTGGATCTTTTATTTAATAATTAAATTAAATAATAAATAAAATATAAGCTCAATTTATTTACAAACATCCAAATTTCCATGTCTACAATATAAAATAACAATAATTTATAAATTTTAATTTTAATAATTGTAATAAAATATAAAATAAAAATAAAAAATTGATTAACTCAAAAATTTAAATTGAGCGGATGCAACTAAGTCTTTAAATTACCTAATTGCATGGAGAATGAGATGGTCCACTAAATAAAATTTTGAAAGATGGAATATAATATTCAGTGGCCGGGAATTTGGGGATTTGGAAAAGAAAATTTGTAGCAGCCGAAAGTAATCAAATATAGACAATTTTACTTATATAAAATTTGGAGGTTTCGTAAGAAAAAATAAATAAATAAAAAATTGGAAAATATATAAGGCTATACAAAATTAGAGGTATTTTAAAAAAAAAAATCTTAAAAGTTTCTTTTGCAAATGAATATCCAATCATAATCAATCTCCTAATCTAGAAGAGACATCCTAATTTTACATTAAGTTAATCATACTTATAAAAGTGACTTACATTATTAGATATTAATTTATAGAAAATCTTAATTATAGAAAATTAAATTAACTTTAAAAATTTAATTAGAAGAATAAGAATTTTTTTTCCTTACAAGATTAAAATTATATTTATCTTCTTATAATCTCTCATCTAATATTCTCGTTATCTTATAAAATATATATGAATCCGTATATATAATATTCTTTTAATTTAATTATAAATTTTAAATTTAAATTTTTAATATATACTGTTATTTTATATTTTATTAAAAAAATATTTTACCGTGTTTTTGAAAATTCTATTTTATATATTATAAATTAATCGAATTAAGTACGAATACCTAAAAAACCATCGCCATAAATTTTTTTTCTTCAAAAAAAAGGTCCGAAGACTGTAGGTCAAACATGCAGTTGAGACTTGTGACGTTGTTTCTTAACAAAGCTGCAGCATCATGTGATTCTTTTGACCATATGATGTATCAGCTGCTGTTTCTTGCAGATATCCACATGGTTTTTGCACACCCCATCACCATAAGTTGCATCTCAATAATTTAATGAAATCTTTTAATTAAATTCTTCTTATTGACTTTATGGAAAAAAAAAAAAATCTAAGCAAATTTTATATTCAAAGGTTACCAAAGGTCTTAAAATATTTATATAAGGTGTTTATATATTATTAAAAATACTTATTAACTTTTCGTTATTTGTTATCTATTGTATTTTTTTTATTATAATAAAAATATTAAAATCTTATAAATATTGGTTTATTTTAATAAGAAAACTCGAATTTAATATCATCTACAATTTTGAAATATTAATTTTTAATCAAGCCATTTTTTATTGATACATATACTCAATTTTAAAACTACTATTTTTCACTAGCGTGTCATACACGTGATTATTATATATATGTTTTTATTTTTTTATTTCGTCTTATTATAGTATTTTATTTATTGTAAATTACAGGAGTGTATGTTTTTTTTAAATTCTATCAAATTATTATTTTATCTATTATTAAAAATTATATATAAAATAAAAATAGTAAATATTTTATAATTATTTTGTCTGTCATCTCTATTCTCAATTATTCACGTGCGATACATGTAGTTTTTAATAATTAGATTCATCATTGTTAAGTAAATAATAATAATATTATCCAATAAATTAATTTTAGTTACTTTTAATTATCATGTAATTAAATTATATTTAATTAAAATACTAATTATTGTTAATTATATTTAATTTTTATATTATATTATATATAAAAAACCATGATGATACATTCAAGTTGATTTTTTTTAATAAATTTATATATCTCCTATTCTCACTTTAATATATAGTATGATGATATTTATTATTGCTTTAAAATGAGTTAAACAGTTCTAAAATTAATTTTATTGTAATTATAAGCTAATATCTTATGATATGAAATTCTTTCCCACATGCAAAAGATTTTGGGCAAGAGACCAAAGATTAGTGTCCTCATTCTCTCCATAAACTCTTCCAATATTACTTTTCATTAATAATAAACTTATAAATATACTTGTTTTTTCTGTTATTTAGTTATAATAAAATTGAATTTATAATTAATGAATTATTAATATTATTTACTGATAAATTAAATTATTAAATGATTAAATTAACTCAATTAAGTAATATAACCAGATTAACATTTTTGTAAATTTCTTGTCCTTCCCTTGTACCTATTTTTATTTATAATATGATATGATGAGATCACAAATGTTAATCTATTGTAAAAATTACTATCTTTTTATATGAAAATAAGTTATGAGTATATTTAAAAAAAATAATAGTTTCAAAAAAAATATATATATTGACTTTACATAATAACTTTCCAAAAAAGCTCACCTATTATACATATAAAAATTTTCTTTTCGCCCTTTTTACAAAAATAATTTCAATTTTTTCTTTCATAATTCATAAGTGATCATCTTAGTTATTTTATTTTAATTTGTTATCGAAATTACTCCAACTCCAAAACATATTGAGTAAGACTATAAAATAGTGATAAATCACACTCTCAAAAATTTTAAAATAATTATATATATAAAATTCGAATTTGAAATTTTTGATTAAGCGGGCAACTCATTCGTATCCATTTGAATTATAAGTGATCATCTTTAATATTGGGCAATTGCATGATGTGAAGGTGGACATGAAGACCTCCAATTCTGATTCTCTGGAAAGTTGAAACAAGATAAACATAATTGAATACATCCCCACAAATAGCACATGGCATGCTTTTCTTTTTCTTGGATGCTTAAGGTCAAATCCTCCATGCATAAAATTGCACTAAAAATATGATAATTCTTCATCCGGATGCCTTTTCTTTATATACATATATTCCTATAATACATTAATTAAAATAGTTGTAGTTGGGATGCCATTTCTCTTGTCACACAACTCAATCATACATAATTGCCCCCACTGAATTTTAGCATAAAGACAATCAGATACTTTTTTTTTTGAAAGGAAAAAATTATTTTATTCAAATGAATTTTACATTCTTTTCCATGATAATAATTTGAAAATAAATTAGAGATATTCCTCATTCATAATTATCACAGAAATTTCTTAATCACTTGAAAACCATACCCTAGTGGTTTTTGTATGTTGTTGTACATGTAAAATGTGCCACTGTTATAATTATATATATATATATTGGATAAAAAATTCCAACGTTATTAATTATCATTATACATTTTAATTGGGAAAATGGATTATTCAACAAATTATGAAATTTCTTATATTGCAAATATTGGATAAAAATATCAAAATTTTAATTTCTAACAATAGAAATCTGAATTAAATATTTGATAGAAAAAAAATGAAAAGGGTTTATTGGAAAAATAATTTATTTTAAGAAGATACGCCGCCCGAACAATAAATAAGAGAATGAGAAGAATATGAAGTTCATTAAGACAAACATCCTTAACAATAAATAAACTAACTGCAATAGTAAGCGGTCAAACACAAGCATAATACCCTACAATCTATGTTCATGTCCCTTCCCCTGTCTCGCTCTCTCACGTGCTTTGCCTAGAAAATTTTTTGCCCTGTAAGAAAAAATTACACACAAACATTATTTTTGAAAAATATTAGTAATTGGTTAAAAAAAAAAAGAAGAAAAATGTTAGTAATTCAAAGCAAAGAAAACAAAAACCCATCTCCATGATCTCAGATTCTCTATCTGATGGCAATGGCGCCCATTTGGCCACTGGGTCCCTATAGTGGAGGGAAAGAAAACAGTGGTGTCCAGTTTCTATCATTGGTACCAGCTAGTTTTAGTTTTCATTTTCATTTTCTCTTACTCTTACCTATTAAAAATTGAAACTTTCCTATTTCTAATTGATAAAAGATCAGAACTTTCCTTATCAGAATTGATAGATTTATGATAAACAGTGGACCAAGAAATCTGTAGGAGAAGAAGAAGAAGAAAGGAAAGCTAAGCGGGTCCTACACGCAAACCTGGATTTTGGGGAGATATGCTGAAATTCAACAACAACAAACGTGGTTTGCGTCCACATTTTTATGTCTCGCACTCAAACCATTAAGCTCCCCCACTAACTTTCTTTCAGTTATTAAGCTTATTTTTCTCTCTCTAGAAAGAAAATCTGCACCACTATCTATATAGTTGAAGCATCTTTTTTTTTTTTTTTGGGGATAGTGAGGAACATTGTGCTTAGTTGCATTCAACCGGATTTTTCTATTAGCAGTAATCTGTTTTAATTTTAGTGCTTTATCTCCCTGTTGTGTGTTTCTTGTTGTTGCTTTTCTTTTTTCCTTGAAGATAATCTAAAAAATGGAGAGTATTTTAGTATCTGCCTTTTTGGGAATCATAGTGTGATTGCAGCGGGTTTCTACTCTCGGATCCATTTCTTCTGGTAAGAAAAAGTTGATTTCTTGCTCTTATGTACAGTATTATTAAAGTTTGTTGCTTGTTTTGTGCACGCATATAAAATATACATATATGGTTTTACTCACTTTCTGTATGGATTTGTGATGATTTATTATTAATTATTTGTTCTTTTTGTGTAGGTCTGTCTTTATAAAGCGGTACATCAGAAGAAAATTTGATCTTTTTCTCTTCTTGCGCTTTCCTTACAACAAATTTTAAGGTATTTCTTTTTTATCACAATTGAGAGAGAGCTGCAATTTCGGAACCCAGAAAAAGGGCAGAGAAAACCGAGTGAAGTTGAACTGAGGTGAACTTGTTGGATTGATTGAAGCTGGACTTGTAGTCTGCAATTATTGCTTGCGGTGAGTTTGAGCGACCCTATGTGAATTGATCTCTCTGGATTTTCTGTTTGGCGATATAAATGTTTGATTGAGTTACATCTATCTTTTGAATCTCTCTGACAATTGCAATGATTTCTTTCTCATCATTTTAATATGATTCTTTATTGCATTTTGCTGTTAAATCTCAGTTGTGAATCTTAATATCCTCTTTTCAATATAACTTTGATTAGTCTTCTGGTTTGGTTGTTCATTATTTGATGTCTTTTATTATTGCCTTGATTTCCCGAATCTAATAAGAAACTAGGTAAATTAGAATCAAGAAGGGGAAAAATACTTCGTTTCTCAATATTATGTTCAAGAGAAGTTTCTTGACAACTTGTTTTCATGTCTCTCATGGATGAAAATCTTGCTGAAATTCTAATGTGAAATGTCTGATGTTTGGCTTTCTAGTTGCATAAGCTTCTTTTTGCAATTATTGATACTAATCATTCTTTATCCTTTTTAGATGCCTCTCAAAATTGACTTGGACTGTAAGAAACTTATTTAATATGGCGGCTTCCATATTCTTATAAATTAAGAGACATAAGATGGAACTCAAAGCTGTCTGCCATTAGTAAGCTTTATTTGATTGGATGTTCAACATGGAAGATACAGTTACTGATGCTCAGAAAAGTGGCAGTGCTAAAGAGGATTCATCATTGCATATCTTCAATAAGGATGGAGGATTTTTGGGCGATACTGGTTTGGACTGTTCAGAATTAAATTCAGAATCGAAAAAGCTGGTGAGGAGGGTAAATTCACAAAATACTCTGATCTTAAAAGTTAAGCAACTGCAAAGGAGTCGAAGTTACATTAAGGAATCATTCCTTCGAAGCTTTCGTTTCTTGGACAGTTGGATCCCAAAGCATATGGTGACTGTAGATGAGAAATATCTTCGTCGCTGCCTAGAATCTATTCATAATAAAGCTTCAAATGCATCTCCTCGCAACATCTCCCTGAACTTGGGATGGGGAGAAATGGGTGTTTTGTCTGATGTCTTGAGTCCAGCAAAAATAAGAAGTGAATATACATTTAATTTCACTAGATTTCATTTTGACTGTCCGTTGGCATCAGAAAATGGGAGTGTGGTCATTAGCCCTTCAGGACACTGGATTGTTGGCTCCATAATGGGTAGCAAGAGTATGGTAAATATACTTAACAGCCCATTGTTTCGCAAATATGGTGCATATGATGGTGATGCCAATTTTGAGAAGGTGAGTTTCAGTGATATTGATGAATCAATATGTTACGATTTCATGAACTCTCCGGTTGTTTTAAGTAACTATTCATCAAGCAAGCTCTACAAAGAAGAAGCATTTTCAGGAAAACAGAAACATAAATATGAGACTCAGCAGGAAAGATTTGTTTCTATGTCGAGTACGAACTCTACCTCTTCTGATCAATCTTCTTCTCTCTCAGCCTCTGTTACTCAAGGAATGCTTCAATGCACTTGGAAGGGTGGAAAACCACATTTTGTTTTCTCTCTTGATGACCAAAAGGTGGCGTATGTGGCAAACATGTGGAAAGTTGAGTCTGCAGATAATAAAGCTGTGGACTATATGTACCTATTGTATATTAAGATGGATGGCCGAAAAGAACATGAGATTCACAATAGTGAGTCTCACCTTGTGGGTAAGATGAAGGTTTCAACTTCTTTTACGCTTGGCCCCAACAACTCTAAAACCATGGAGAGAGAGTTCGTTTTATTTGGCGGTAATGAAGATTTTGTGCGAATGCAGTCTTCAAGCCATGACCTCAGAAAGAATAGGGGATTGTCAAAAAAGGTATCAGAAGTGTTTCGGACTAGTCACTCAATGAAGAAGAGAACTACCTCCGGATTTAGTGGATCAAGTGCCATGCTGGAGAGTTGTTATTTGGAGCCATTTAAAGATACAGATAACAATATTGATGCACTTTATGGTCCCAATCTTTTAGAAAATGATCTACCTCCAAATATTGAATTTGTCGCAATTGTTGTGAAGGACTGTATTCCTGAAGGTCATCAAGAGAAAGTCGAAGGTTGGGGCTTGAAATTTCTCAAAAAAAACAGCCTAAAGCAAACAACGGATCCAGAGGAACCTTCACAGTCCTCTGGTTGTTGTGCACGAAATACTGGTGATTGTTCAACAAGTATGCATGTTCTAATTCCAGCTGGTCTTCATGGCGGTCCAAGAATGAGAAATGGTGGGCCTTCTGGTCTTATTGAAAGATGGAGATCAGGCGGATGCTGTGATTGTGGTGGCTGGGACCTTGGGTGCCCACTAACTATACTTAAGGGCAGATCAAGTAACAAAGACTTTTCGCCCCAAGCAGACACGCAGGAGTGCAAGGTATTTGATCTAATCATACAGGTATTTCTATATCTTTTTAAGCTTCTATCCTCCATGATTTAAAATAGCTAGTGCTATCAGTCTTATAATGTGCCTAAGCCAAAAAAACTTGTTGAAATTGTCCTTTTTTTTGGGTTCCATTTATCGTCACAAATTTTATAGCATGTGTTTTTTTTTTTTACTTCTAAACAAGGTTGTAAAAATCGGCCCAGTCAATAAACTGGGAAAGCCAACGGGTCATGGATTTAAGGTCGAACTGGAGTCGAATCGGTCTACGTAGTATTTTCATAAAATATAACATGTCTCATATATAATAAAATATAATATGTATCATACATAATAAAAATAGAAAATAAGTTGTTGGAGATATTTTCCAGTGCACAAAAATAATATAACATGTCTAATATTCTCATTTTTTATTTTTAAAAAAAATCATATTTCATATATTTGTATAACTAAACATTTAATTAATTATTAAATATAAAGGTAATCTATAACTTGAAAATGCAATCAACCAAAATTTTCAAATTGTAAAAGAAAAGTAATATAAAAAAGAATTAAGAAAAAAATGTAAAAATGAGTGAATAATCCCACATAGAAAAAAAGTAAGAATAAAAATAACATATCATTTTATAAATAAGAGTGAGTTAATTGTTTAAAAATATGTTTATTTTGACCAATTTGATTAGTTTATAGTTAATCCATCTAGTTTTGAGGTCAATTTTTTAGTTGAACCAATTAAATTGGCTAGATTGGACCTAATTTAATAATTAATTTTTTTTTTTTGCAAAAAATAAAAAAAAACCCGGAAAACCGGTCAAAACCTACTAGTTCCCGGTTGAATTGCCCGGGTCGCCGGTTTTTCTACCTGGTTATTTCCCTCTCGATTTTGGGAGTAAAAACCGCCCGGCCTAAGGGCCGGTTTCCGGTTTTTTCTGTTGAACCGGCCGGGCCAGTTTTTACAACCATGCTTCTAAGCAATCATTTAATCTTCTGCTATCTTTCATTTTACATTTATGGTTTTATCTATTAATATTTCTGAGGCTATTATGTTTTGCTTCAGCGTCTATGATTTTATGCACAAAATGTAGTACCTACTTATTTTTTTGAAAAAAAAAAACTGCTTTTACATTTCATTTTTTGTAAATGAGATTGCAAGGTTGAAACTCATCATTTTTATAATTATGTGGAGAGTTCAGAATTTTTTTTGTCACATGCTAAAAACTTGAGACACTATGTCAATACAGAATCCTTTTTGGACTGAATTTCTATTAGTGATACAATCACTTTAATAAGCATTGTAATCACCAAGCTCCAACTTAAATTTTTCAGGGTTCAGAGGATAGTCCTCCTCCTTTGAGGATGGTGAACGTCTATGATGGCTTATATTTTGTTCATTTTCAGTCAACACTATCTGCATTGCAGTCTTTCTCAATTGCGATGGCATTTATTCATAGCCAGAGTTCTGCTCTCAGGCCCGAAAATGTACAGGCATTATAGTAGCAAGCATCAGGGTTGAGATTCCTGTAGTTTGTATTTTTGTAACTCCTGTATCGCTGCATTTTTATTCAGAAGTTAATATTTAAATATTCATACACAAAATAGATGTTAATTCTGTCCTTTTCTGGTTAGTTTGTTTGTTTAGTGACAAATTGTCTTTGTAGCATAGGTTGGTTTTTTCTTGCTGGTGATTGGGATTGTTTATCCTTTGATTTTTAGACAAGAAAACTCATGTAACCTATTCTTCTTTGATCGAATGTACATTTTTTATTGGAAAGATGTACGAGTTTTTGATTAGGAGAACTCAAAATGAATGACTTTTTTCCTATTAGAACATGATAACACTTTACACCTTGATGTTTGTACATTAATGAGAAGGGGATTTCAGATCTTAAGAATGAGAAATCTGAAGTTTGTATTTTACTACAAAGATCTCAACTTTCAATTTGAAGTGAATTGTTTCTCTCAAACTAATTTCTCTACTCTGAGAAGCAGTTCTGTTGATAGAAATTGACTCGTATTAGGCATGAATGCTTTGTTGTTTAGCAAGTGTGGACTGACAATTAATATGTTCAAGTTTCTGGTTGGTTCGTTATTGTACTAGAGCAGTTCTGTCTACCTGATTCACATCTCAAGTGTAAGTGGTGGGTGTGCTTTCCAATTGACTAACTTATGTGCACCTCAATAGTCCATATTAGGAAGTCATGGACTAAAACCATTCTCTGGAACTTTCACTGGTTGGAGGTAATTTGAACTCTGGCAATTTCTTTGGTTGCAGCTCAAGTCTTTATCCAGGATCTTTTCCTCACATGTTGATTCGTTGCTGTCTTCCAGAGAAGAATACGACCCTAAGCGGCAATTTTGCTGTTAACTGAATGTGTGTATATGACATTCTATCCAGATCATATTCAGCCATTCTACTTCTATTCACCTGCTAAAAGCTGTAGATTTTGCAGTTACGAACAAGCTTCCTGTGGTTCATCTATGCAGCCTCACACATCATCCTGCAAGTCAGTTTTATGCAATTTCATCATTTCCTCCGTTTAATACTTCTCTTTTCAAATTACATTCCGTTTCAAGGGTCAAATCTCAATAATAAACTGTTTAATGTGAAAACAATTCTTGTGACACGCATTTGATATATTCAGATGTCATCTTCTGTAACGTGTTAGATATACAGCGTAAAGATCTGTGTGGGACATATTTTGTTAAAAAGGAATACAGCATGCAGTCTCATGAACCTGTACTTTAAAGATTTCAAGACAAAATATGGAGAGAGATTCCAATTTCCATGTTTTACTTGGAGAGCTGTCAAAGTTCTCAACTCTAATTTTCCTTCTGCATATAGTGTATGTTGTACAATATTATGTTAATCTTCAACTAAGCTTTGTTTAAGTGTGGCTTTTCTTTTAGCGGGGTTAACTTGTGCTTCAAATCAAGATTTTGATTCAATCTGGTCGTATCATATGCTTCGGGTCCAATTTCCGAGGGTACGAAAAAGGAAGATTTCATAGTTCATCCTTTACTTGTTTCTTCTTTATCTTGCAAAGTTTCATGATACTTCATTTAAGTGTGCATTCTAAGTGTTGAATATATGCTTTCTGTTTAAGAAACTGTTCATAATTCTTGCCTTTTCGTGACTTATGCATTGCTTAGCTGATGAAGAACGAGAAAATATCAGCGTTGAAGAAATTTATGGAGAATGTTGCATTTCCATTACTCATCTATTGCATATTTCACTTGTCTTGTATTCATATTTGCTTTGTTGGAGTCAGAATTTGCAGCTGTGTTTTTACCTTTGATCTTTGAAAGCAACTGTTATGATTTACAATCCTCTCATAGTGGGGAACTCCAACAACAGTGAACATAACCAGTAAAGAGAGAAGAAGTAGATGATAATTGATTCAGGAATAGTAGGATGAATATAATAATATGTAAATTTGTACTATTTTTTAAGATATGCTCTTCTTAGAGGATGTTGGAAGTTTATTTTTGCACCCGACTTGCGAAGTCCTAGCTCTGCCACTAAATCGGGTTACCTGTTATTCCTGAGCTTCTCATTTTTTGTTTAGATGCATTGGCTATGAAAGTGATATTAAGCCCCAGGAGAAATTCTGATTTTTCACATGATATAAAGAGTTCAAGGCAACTAAAGAAGAATCCAAGGACTTCATTATTCCACTTGCATGTAGAAGAAGTAAACTTCGTAGCCCAAGTAAGGGAGAGCACATGCTAACATAACTCCCTAGCTAGGGTGTGCAACTATTAAAATTTAGTAATTGATTACTGTACCGAAAAATATTCAGTTTAGTAAATGGCAGTAAGATTTGAACTATTTCGGTAATTTACTACATGAATAACCAAATTTTTATATTTTAATTTTAAATTTTTATGAATTTTATTATGATATTTGTATTTGTCACCAATATATTTTTTATTTTATTTCAAAAATATGTTATTTTATGGTATTTTAATTTATGTGGTATTTTAATTTATATATTATTTTTATTATAATTAAATAAATTAACAAAATTGGTAAATTTAAGTAAAATTTAAAATTTTGCATAAAATTTTGGTTATTCAAATAATTACCAAAATTTTAAATTTGGTAATCAATAATCGAATTTTTTATCCAATTCTATAATTGGTGAGATTTTTTTGAAAAATTTGGTATTCGGTTACCGAAATTTTCTTGGGTTCATTAGCCGAATTACCAAATTCTCATTCGTATACCTAGCAATAAATAATCAAATATTTATGAAATGAGATGAAAACGAATTAACAAAATAATCACTAATTAAAAACAGAAAAAAAAAAAGATCATAAGATTGCTATTTCAAAGTATTTGTCATATTTCAAATAATATATTTCTCTATTTTTTTCAAAACTAAAAGTAATTCTTTATTGCCATGAAGAATTAGAGATTAATGATAAATTCAGTGATAGAGCTTGATTTTAAATTTTTGGGGAGCCAAATTTAAAATATTCAAATAGTAACAATTTTCAATTAAAAGAAATTTTACTAAACAGAATATCATTTTTAACTGTCATTAACTGACTTGCCTTTCAAAAAAAAAAAAAACTGTCATTAACTAACAGTTTTCAATAAAAAAAATATATAAATAATTTACAAATTAACAAATAAAATTATCTAATATAAAATTTCAAATATTAAAAAATACATAAAAATTATTTCTTATAATTATTAATAATTATATATATATATTTCAAAATTTTGAGGCTATTCATTAAGCTGCCCACCCCCAAATGAATTGTTATATAATGAACCGTAATTCATATAATATTATGGACTAAACCCATTGTACGTATAAGAGGCGGTGACAATTTTGTAAATAAATCAAACTTATATATCTATAAATTATATGGTGATATTTTTGTAAATATTCATCATCTGTCATTAAATAAAAGTTCATTAATTTATTGAAAAATGTTCATTAGTTCATTAAAAAATGTTCATTACAAATAAAGTAAAGGTTCCCTAGTTTATTGAGAATATTGATTATAAATAAACTGAAAAAATGTTCATTACGAATAAATTAAATGTTCATTAATTTATTAAAAAATATTTATTAGATTATTAAAAAAATTTCATTACAAATAAAGTAAATTTTATTAGTTTATTGATTATGAATGAACTAGAGGTTCATTAGATTTTTGAAAAATATTTATTAGTTCATTAAAAAAAGTTTATTACAAATAAGGTAAATGTTGATTAGTTTAATGAAAAAGTTCATAATAAATGAACTAAGGGTTCATGAGTTTATTGATGTTTTTTAGTTTATTAATAAATGTTCATTTCTTATATTAATACAAGTTGATTTTATTTTTGTATACTTAATTTAATATATATTTTTTTTGTTTTGATTTGTAGGTATAAAATCATTTTCAAAAAAACTCAAAACGTAATAAAAAATCGAGATAAAATGCATATGAAAAACAATAAATCAAAATAAATAGCATCTGAAAAAGAAAAAAAAAACTATTAATTTTGTTTTAAAATAAAATGAACTTTTATCAATAAACTAATTATTTTTTTTAATATATAATGAACCTATATCAATAAACAAATATGTATAAGTTTGTTTTATTTACAAAATTGTCACCATATTTTTATTATTTCTCTCACACGTATTTAGTCTATAATACTCTGTGGACCAAAGTCCACAATATAATTTGCGCAAACAACAGCTCAACCTAAGAAATTACAATTGTTATATGCTAGATCTCAATCTATGTAGTATTATAGACCAAGATTCATCACACGTGTAAGAGACAATGTTAATTTTGTAAATAAATCAAACTTACATAGCAATCAAATAGACGATAATATTTTTGCAAATATTTACCATATGTCATTAAATAAATATTCGTTAGTTTATTGAAAAATTCGTTAGTTCATTAAAAATATTCATTACAAATAAAGTAAAATTTCATTAGTTTATCGAGTATATTTATTAAAAAAACAAAAAAAATTTATTAATTTATTAAAAAATGTATTTTATTTACAAAATTATTAGCTTCACATGTATTTAATCTATTTTATAATGTGAACTGCAGTCACGTTATAATTTGGGAAGAAATCACAGCCTTTGTATTATTGTGGTAATTATGAACAAAGACCAGGGAGTGAACAGGAAATATAAAATAAGAACCCCAGAACAAAAACCCTAGTTATAGAGCCGTCTATATAACATCGCAAAACCCTAATTTCATTCTTCGTTTTCCCTTCAGCTGTCGAAATGTCGAAGCGAGGTCAGTTTTCTTACTATTTATCGTCAATTTTTACGGTTATTGTATTTTCGTCATTTTTCCCTTGAAATGATGCATTAATAAGCTCGAAAGAGTCATGGAATCTGTATTGTTTCAGTTACTTCAGCATCCCGTTTCGTGAAGAGAATTGAATCACCCGATCTAACTGTTCTTTTGTGGTGCTTATTTCTTATAGGACGTGGAGGATCTGCTGGTAACAAGTTCCGGATGTCACTGGGTCTTCCAGTGGCCGCAACTGTTAACTGCGCCGATAACACTGGTGCAAAGAACCTGTACATTATCTCGGTTAAGGGAATCAAAGGCCGTTTGAACCGTCTGCCTTCTGCTTGTGTTGGCGATATGGTCATGGCCACTGTTAAGAAGGGAAAGCCAGATCTCAGGAAGAAGGTTATGCCCGCTGTCATTGTTAGGCAGCGCAAGCCCTGGCGCAGAAAGGATGGTGTCTACATGTACTTTGAAGGTCATTTTTCTGATTGCTTGTTACTTATTTTATTGGGATTTGTATAGCTTAGTCATCTGAATCACGGAGTTGTTAGATTTGTTTCTTTGCTTATAGACGGATTGAAGTGTTTATGATTTATTTTATTTAGTTGATAAATGTGAAATATCCATGCTGCCTTATTCATGCATTTGTCTTTGTTAATGTGAATGGAATAAAACTCTATTAGGCATTTGCTGGTTAGATAGTATCTCGATGCGTGCATATGCTGTGTGCTATGATTAGATGCTTCTGAGACCAGCAATATTGAATTATAGAGTTGAATACTTATCGAGTGGGACATCTCAACTGTAGATTCTCACTTTTGGCAATTCGATATATTCCTTGTCTCTCAAATTTTAATGGAAAGTTTCCTTTTTATCTTTTCCATCTTTTCTTTTTGTGCTGGCGATGTGGTTTTGAGGATATTTGTGTTATGGTTCCTCTGCACTTCCCATACCCAGCAATATGAAACCTGCCAACCTACCCAAATCCAGATGGTGAGTTCATTATCATCTCTGTCAAGGCTGGAATACTTGTTACTCCTTGTATTAAGAGTTACCACTTAGCTTAGTTCTATTTCATGTTTTGGCCCTAAAGTGCTTATTGGTTTATCTGGCATTATATTAATTGAAATTTTCAATGTTGCAAAAAATGTTACTGTCCAGAAATTATATGTTTTGAAAGTAATATTATAATTTGTTAAAATTGTAATTTGTTATACTCCCAGACATCAGTCAGGTATCCTCCTTGATATGAAGTGGTTGATACAGTTACATGTCTGGAAAATTGATTGTGTTCCTCGTTACAGATGTGCAGTCTCTTAAAGCTCATATCTGCTCCATTTGAACTCTATATTTTCTTTAAATATTTATATTATGAATTTATGATAATGAAACATGTAAAGGTTACACATTGTATCTGCATGCTTTAAGTTTGTATTTTGATTCTGTCATGGTTGTTTTCTCAAAATAGCCAAATTTTTAGCTTTTTCCTGCAGTAGTTTAAATTTTTAGGTTTTTGTTTGTGTTGAAGCATTTTCTTTTCCTATTGCTAGTATTTGCTTATCAAGCAGATAAAAAACAAGTAGGGTAAAATCCTTGTTTGTAACAGAATCTTTAAGCATCCTTCTACATTTTGTCTTTTCTTTAGCTAACATTTATGCTGCCAACATGCATTAGTTAGTCTATTATTTGGAAGTTGATGCACTTGTCCGTGGCAAATTGAGTGTCTATCCTGTTACAGATATAGGTTTCTAAAGCACATGCATTCTTTTCCATCCTTTTTTCATTTTGTTTTTTTGATATCGAGCTGTGTTCTTGATTTAGTATCCATGCTAAATGTTCTAATTGATTTACTAATGCATCATATAAATGCATTATGTTGTGAGCTAGGCTATGATTATTGGTGCACTCACTTGCATATCTATAGTAAGCATATTGATTATGAACTAATGTATTAGCTAAATGCATTGTGTTGAGGGCTAAGCTGTGATTATTTGTGCAATTGCTTGCATGTTTCCAGTATTGATAAGAGATATTCATTCCAAAATCATATGTATGTTATCTATGAATAAAAAGTAATTTTCTGTGCAGATAATGCCGGTGTCATTGTGAATCCAAAGGGTGAAATGAAAGGTACAGCTTACTGATTTCTACAATTTTTTTTAATTAAAATATTCATACTTCTGTTGATGCTTCAATGTTTACGTTTTATGATACTTATGTTAATATTTGATCTGAGATATCATTGGTTACTCTTGTTTTAGGGTCTGCAATAACTGGTCCAATTGGAAAGGAATGTGCTGATCTTTGGCCTAGAATTGCAAGCGCAGCTAATGCCATAGTTTAAAAGTTTATCTGCTCTTTTGTTTCCTCTGTATTGGGATGCGTACTTTGTTCTTCTAGTTAATTATTTTTTTTTAAAAAGAGAAAATTCCTGAAACATGATTCAATTTTGTTTGAAATTTGACATGAGAAAAGAATGTTATATTTTGATGGTTTTATTCTTTCTGAATTTCAAAATTTTGTGGTTGACGCATCCATGCGTATTGGACCCCCTCTCTCTTCGCTATGCGCAGACAGGCGAAACTCCTTCACAGGGTAATATGCTTTATATTTCCCTAACGTCCTTCAGTTTATATATGTTCCTGAATCACTGCCATGCTTTGATTCTGTGTACGTTGCATATGTATATGGGTAGAAAGGGGACGGAAACCACCCGTGTTTCAATGCAGATTCACGTTTTGTTTGATTTGGGAATGACACAATGAATCCCCATTCGACAAATTCGTTTTTGAGAAAAATCATCCAACTTACAGGCAGAGTGGCGTAGCTCGTGGTTCCATTGACGATAGGGAGAAAATGATATTGAAACCAAGTTTATGGAATCCTGTTGCCAATAGGTGAGTAAAGAGATAACCAAGAGGACGGTAAACAATTGAAGAAATTAAAAAAACATATATTCATGTACCAGCATAAGACTCCCAAGAGTAAACTATGCCATTGTTGCCTTGGTCAAAAAAGGAGGCATGCTGCCGTAATGCTCGTGGTCTGGTGTGCCATTTGGATGTCGAGTATCTGGAGCGCTTAATGCTCTTACATAATCTGTTTTACCAGTCAAACAAATCAACCTCTATCAGTTATCACCACAATCTATTCTTCGATCTCAACCCGCTTTCACATCTTCCCTTGGAACTTACCCAAAACATTCGCCCATTTACTAAGTTAGATGAGTAATGCTAATTGTTCCAATTTAATTTATTTTGTACCAATTTATCCTAAATGTATTTAAAAAATTTGTACTTTAATGCAAGTTGATTAACACAAATAGTTGGTTTAATAAAATACAAGTATTTTAGTGCATATTAGATAAATGTTGATTAAAAAATAGCTGGAATAAGTAACATTTTACATGTTACATATATGGTCTTTCTAAAATAAAACAAAAATTCCTTTTTAGGGTGGTTTGCCTTATAATAAATCCTATAAATCTTCAATTTTGCACTATCTTTGGTGTCAATTCTATCAACCAAGTATAACTCCGATTTTATATGATGATTTAAATTTCTTTTTCTTATTGTACCTTTTCCATCGCCAATATTTATGCCTAAAGCTATCAAGATCCATGACTTGATAATGATCAAGATCATCACAAAAAGGATTCAATTATTTTACCTATCCATAAATCTTAAGACCCTAATATAATTATAAAAAGATATTAAAAGAAAAAAGAAAAAAAGAAAAGAATAGTATTTATCCATTGCTCAAGTGTGATATCTCTGAGTTTGAATTATAATGAAATCTCTAGCCAAAAAAGGCTAAAATTAGAAAACCATACAAGGCTTAGGGAGGGAGACATCCAAATCATCACGAACTGGTCTGTGATACGTAACAGGATCATATGGAGCTGCTCTGGCCAATAAATCAGCTGCCTCATTGGCCATTCTATCTAAAAAATCTTCAAAGCTGTCCTCTGTATTAACATATAAGTTATTTTTGGATTAAATGATGTTAAATGAGAGATTTTGAACAATTTACAGATTTATACTAAATTTATTATTTGATTATTCAAAAAAGGTCAAAATTTATGAATTTTAGAAAATCTTTTATCTACTTGAAGTTCAAAATCCATGAATTTTGATCAATAAGAGATTATTGCTAGATTTTTTTATTTCAAAATTGTCCTTGATAAATTAATGATATTCTAAAACTATCTTTAATCCTAAAAAAACAAAAATCAATTTTCTTTTAATTTCAAATAATTGTTTTATTATTATTATTATTATTATTAATAATAATATACATTAAATTATTAATAAAAATATCTTTTAGCAACGTAATTAAATATTATAATGTATAACAACTTTATTATTTTTTTATTTTTCAACTCTTAAAATACCAATTTTATTTTTTAAATATTTAAGTATATAGTTTTAAATGCTTAATTAATAATTAATATTTAAAAAATGGTAAAATTAAAAATTAATTGTTCAATCCATAAATTGTAGTTATTGAGCCAAATATAAATGTAAGGGTAATTATATAATTACTCAATGAATTTTATAGTGAAACCAAACAATGAAATTCTTAAAATTCTTAAAATTTATATATTTCATAATTCATAGATTTAAAATACATAGATTCTATGAAATTCATGGACTTTAAAATCCCTCACTCAAGGGGGGCCATGAAGGTTTTCTAAATGAAACGTTCCTTTTTATACAGAATTTAGAAACGGCGGGGTAGTAGCCATGCAGAGATTGATGGTTTCTCTTAGGCAATTTCTAGTAAAGCATTTAGCACATCTACTTTCAAGCTTGTAACTTTTTATCGGTTATATGAGAAGGCTAATCAATATAGGTGGTGTTTGGATTGCGTTTTTTTTTTTTTTTTTGAGAAGGTTAATTAAAATTACTGTTAAGGGAAACAGATTTTGAATTTTTTTAGTTTAATTGACTGATTTTTTTTAATTTTTTTACTATTTTTTTCAAATATATTTCTAAAAAAAAATCTATTTATGTATTTCTATTGAAAAATAGTTTTTAAAATTTAAAAAAATTAAAATTACAAAAAATATTTCCGAAAAATACTTTTCTTCAAATGCAAGATAAAACAGACCCATGATATTGTAAATCGGTCTGAAAATGCTTATCATGTTATGGGCTTGTGAGACAATAGTTTTGACTTTTGAGTAGACCTCTTAGGCCTTACTGATGTAAAGATTTGTTAACGGAGAAATTTTAAAAAATGTGAAGAAAGTTCCTAAAATATTATAACAAAACCTATACTTAAAATTTTTTCCAAAATTACTAAAAGCACCTAAAATTTTAAATTCAAAAAATCACTTTAAAATATTTCAAAAAATATATATTCAGTATATTTCCGGTATATTTTGATTCAGTATCCTTACAAATACTTTGAGTATATCTTTGTTCAATTTATCTTGAAAATATTTTGAATATAGTAATACCTTGAAAATTTTTTATAAATTCTTTAAGAATTTCTTGAGTATACATTGAGAGAATATATCTTAAAAATATCTTAAAAATTTATTAAAAATATTTTAAGGATATCTTGAATATATTTATGAATACCTTGATTTGACCAAAAAAATAAGAAGAAAAATAGATTACCTTAAACATGAATTGCTCAAAATTTCACCAATACTAAATCATTATCATTTCAATTAACAATATTCTTAAAAAATTTGACATAAACAAATGAAAAGAAAAATCTCAGATCATTAGTCATGTGCATTATACAAGCAAAATTTGTGAAGGAACCAATGAAATGGAAGAAAAGTTGCAATTTATCAGAGGATAAAAAAAAAAAGTTAAAAGAGTTATCCATAGCATATTTGTTGCATTGCCCCGCCTATTAATTTACTTTTGTTTTCAATCGAAACGCTATGATTCCCATCGATCAATCAATGCCAAAAGAAAGAGATCCATTCTTCACAAGAACAGCAGCAGCAGCAACACCTATTCATGCAAGAGGATGAGATGGCATTTTGGCTTCATTTCGAGCTAGATTTCTCTCCCCATCTCCTCTATACTTCCTCCGTCTCCGTCACTTGTACCACCACTAATAATAACAGTGTGCCTCTTTATGCTACCGGAAATTGAAAATGATAGAAATATTGTTCAATTGGAGAAGAGAGAGATGCAAAATTCTACCGAAATCACACAAACTTTCAAAATTAGCACTAGGAAGAAAGAAATGAAGAGAAAAGAGAAAAAAAAAAGATAAAATTGAAAATGAATGTAAAAATGAAAAAGTAAGTTGGTAAAAATAAAAAAAACAAAAGTGCCGATAAATTTGAAAAAGAAAGTTAAATTTGGGTAATTTATGTAAATCCTCTTGTTCATGCTCACTGCACATAATTTCTAGGCCTTATTAAACATTTAAACCTAACATATCAAGATTATCAACGAAAGAATTCTATCTAATTACTTAAAGGGTTTAAGAATGACATGCTTGTCTGAATATTCAATAAACACACTCTATTCTCATTTACTTCTTAAAAAAAACTAAAGATGTCAAACAGGAATATCAACACAACAACAACAACATTATATGGCTACAACGACTCAAAAAATCACTTACACAAACTCCAAAGGTTGATGCAAAAGTTAACCAGTCAATAACGGACAGAAAAATTTGACCCTTTTGCACTGTATCTTGCTCAGATACCAACCTGAGATTGACTTGCAATATCCATTTATTACACCAGTATCATCACTAATAACTGGAATCATTCCGCTATCTTGGTATATACAGTAGCCTCTACTGTCCCCTTCACTTCTAACTCATTTTAGCCTCACTGCCCATGTTCATTTTGGCAATATACTCGAACAAGCTACCATCGAAACAACGCCGAATAGCTTCTTTGGACAGATAGCCTTCTTCATCTCTTGCAAGAACATAAAGAAGACTCCACTCTAACTTGGCAGCTAACCTGCAGGCCATATCCTAATCAGGAAAAATATAATCTAAAATCAAAACACTGAGACACAAGGTTTAGGTTTGGCCTTGAAAACGAACCACCCAAAGAGGTCGAAGGCAACTCGATTTCCTTCTGTCATACGCCATATCTTTCCAAATGATAACTTGTCTGGGACTGTGTCAGCATACTTGCTGAAAATGTTTTCAACATTCACAGGCATATATCTGCACCAATGTTCCACAATAGAGAGGAATTAACGCTAAAGATTAAACTTGTGAAACTCCATATTCACAGTGTAATATGCTTTATATTTCGCTACCTTCCTTCAGTGTCATAGGTTCCGGAATCACTGCCATGCTTGGCTTTGTGTATGTTGCGTATGTATATAGGGAGAAAGGGGGACGGAAACCACCCCTGTGTAAAAATAATATACTTGATGAAAAATTCCCTATCTTTAAAATGGGATTGCAACGAAAAATTCACAAAACAACTTGCATATCGAAATGAACCATCCGAAGTAAGAGCAATTCAATTATACAATAGATAATAGGAAAAATTACTATTTATCTCATGTAATTTGACATAATATATTAATACTCTTATGATTTAAAAAATATACAATTTGCTTATATAGTTTGACAAAATAGAGCTTTGAAAATTATACTATTTACACCATGTAGTTTGATATAATACACTAATATGAAAAAATATTCTTTTTTGTTCAAGGGAATACTAGTAAAATAAATCAAATTTATTGGAGTTACTAGCGTAATATGTCAAAATTTCAGAAAGTAAATAGTATAATTTTCAAACCTCAGGAATACTAGTATATTATGTCAAATCACATAGGCAAATCATATATTTTTCAAATATTAGGAATATTAATGTATTATATTAAATTACATGAATAATTTTTCCCACATAATATAGTTTTTTCCTTCAAATTAACTAATAAAGAAAATGACAAGAAACCTTATATTTTAGTTTCGTTAGTTTGATATGATTATGATCATAAACAAGGGATAAATTTTATTAATAGTATTTCAACTATTTAACTCGTAATAATTTTGTACATAAAATATTATTTATAACAGAAAATTTCTTAAATTTTAATTTAGTAACATAAAAGTTTTTGTCGTTTAAATTTGTTAAACTATGTAATAGAATGCATATGAACTTTTCACATCAATAAAAAATTTCAATGTATAAATGTCACGTTTACAAAATGGATCCTATAAACAATTTAGACGTGAAACCTTTTTTTTACTGATGTAGAATGTCCATGTCAACATTCCATTAAACGATTTTGACGATAGATACTTTTTTTGTTACAAAATTAAAATTTAAAAAATTTTCTGTTACAAATAAAAATAATAGTTTAGATACCGAGTTATTAGAAGTTAGATAATTGAATTGATATAATTAATCCAAGAAACAGGACAAGCTAACTTACAGGCAGAGTAGCATAGCTCAAGGCTCCGTTGATAACAAAAGCCATAACAAGGGAGACAATTATATTGAAACCAAGTTGGCGAAATCCTGTTATCAATAGGTGAGTAAAGAGATAATCAAGAAAATGAAGAATTGAAGAAATGAATACATTACCAGAATAAGTTTCCCAAGGGTAAACAATGCCATTGTCGTCCAGATCGAAAAAGGCGGCATGCTGCTGAAGAACAGTCGTCCCATAATGCTCATGGCCCGGTGTTCCATTTGGATGTTCTGTATCTGGAGCTTTCAATGCTCTTGCCATATCTGTTTTATCCATCAAACAAATCCACAATTTCATGAACCTCAACCCCTTTTCACATGTTTAATATTTTTTAACTTTCCCCCAAAAATAAAATAAAATCATTTGCTTCGAAACAAATCCCTTCCCTCCTACTCTCTATAGCCTGTTGGATTTGGTTCATAATTCAATTTAGGGTTAATGGCCTTGTAAATCTAAACCCTACAGATCTTGAATTTTGCACCAACTATCACAAGTCTTAATACTAACGAAATTGATAAAAAGATATGATTTTTCATCCAAATTAAGAAAGAAAAGGCAATTAAATTAGAAAAAAAAAAAAACATACAAGGCTTAGGGAGGGTTAGTTCCAAATCATCACGAACTGGTCTATCATAAGTAACAGGAGCATAAGGAGCTGCTCTTGCCAATGAATCCGCTGCCTCCGTAGCCATTTATCTCTCTCTAAAATCTTCCAAATGAAATTTCCAACCTCTCTCTCTCACTATAATATAATGTATGAATATTTTCTGAATGAAACGTTTCCCTTATAATGAGTTAAGAAAAGGGTGGCGTGGCAGCCATGCAGACACTGAGCGTTGCTTCTGCACTATGCTGTGGCCTGTGGCAATTTCTTAGTAAAACAGCATCTTCTTCTAAATATAGCAAATTAATTTAGTTGGAATTTCTATTTCTTGGAGCCTTTAAATCATAAAAAAAAAAATCTTAATATTGCTAATTGACTTATTTATATTTTTTACAAAATAATATATGATATTACACCATTTTTCATTAATTACTAATTTATAATTATGTCATCATAAACTATATGAAATTTAAGAAAATTTTTACTAAACCAACTCAATCATACAATAACATACATTTAATTATTTTATTTTTATATTAACCAATAAAAATAAAACAATTAAATGCTTAGTTGACATATGGATGTCTGATATACCTAAGAATTTCGCATAAAATACAATCAAATATTCAAATTATTATGTCATAAATATATTTTTACCTTAGTAGAAAACTAATTTTAATATTCATATTCTCTTCATAATATATGAATAACAACATATATCGGACTTTTCATATGATTGATCAAAATAAGCATTTAACTCAAATCGATGATTTGGAACTTATTATTTACCGACTTAAATAAAAATAATGTTATAGGTTGGAAAGGTCAAGCATCAATTTTGTTTTTATGTGTTTTAATAGTTAAAATATTATAATTTAAATTAAAAATAATCTATACTATAAAGTGTATTTGTAATTGCCCTTTTCCGAAATATAAAACAAAAAAATACTATAATATTTGAAGTAATTGATAAAAAGTGAATTTAAGAAAAGTATTAATTGATAAAAGAATCGAAAATTATGAAAGTTGTTTAATATTAAAATTCGTTAAAAAAGAGAAAAAAAAAAAAAAGATAAAGCCTATTTGGGCTTTTACAACATAACGGGTAAGTGGCCCAATAAATTTGGACTTAATCCATCTCCTCAATCAAATAATTCAAGTAACAGCAAAGTATGCAAAACACGTGGAATTTTATTTTATTTTTTTTAATTATACAAGTCAAAATTTTGTGTTTTCAATTTCTTTTTTTACATTTATATTTTTATCAGTTTTTTTTATTTTTTTAAATATTAGATTTTACTGTATATTTAATATATATTTTATTTATTAAGACAATAAATGATCATTTTTCACATTTTAAGCATTAATTAATAATTTTATTAACTTACATAACTATTATTAATTTTTATGCATACATTTATTTATTTTTAATAATTTATTAATTAATTTAATTAACAAAAAAATATATAAAATTAAATTTAATTAATTTAATTACTAAAGTAAACTTTGAATAAAGCTTAATTACAATAAAAATATATGTAAATTTGTATTTAATTAACTTAATTAAAACTATTTACTTTGGTAAATTTTGAGTAGCTGTTTGATAATTTTTTAGTTGAGATATTGATTTGATGTTGGGTAAATATTGGATAAACATTAAGTAAATAATAGATAAATCTTAGATAATTCTCACATAACTTTAATAAATTTTTTTATAAACATTGAGTAAATATAATGTATAATTTGAATAAATCTTAAATAAATTTTTAATAAACCTTTTGTGACTTCAATTTTCATTAATTTTATAGTGAATCTCAGGTAAATCTTAGATAAATATCAGGTAAATTTTGGGTAAACCTTATGTAATTTCAATTTTCATTAATTTTGTAGTAAATTTTAAGTAAACATCAGACAAATTTTGGGATAAGTCTTGGATAAACCTTTTATAACTTTAATTTTGATTAATTTTTTAATAAATATTGGATAAATATCGGGTAAATTTTGAATAATTTTTGAATAAATCCTTGTAAATCTTGAGTTAACTTTCGTAAATCTTATGTAACTTCAACTTTCATTAATTTTCTTATAAACATTGGATATAACTTGAATAAATTTTAAGTAAATATTTAATAAATCTTGTGTAACTTCAACTTTTATTAATTTTTTTGTTATGTACCTTAAATAAATATTGAGTAAATATTTGATAAATTTTTTGTAAATTCAATTTTCATTAATTTTGTAGTAAATTTTTGGTAAATTTTGAGTAAATTTTAGGTCAATTTTTGGTAAACTTCTATTAAAACTTAGATAAATATTGGATAAATCTTATTTAATTTCAACTTTCATTAATCTTATGGTAAATTTTAAGTAAATATCAAGTAAATCTTGAGATAAGTTTTGGATAAACATTTTATAACTTTAATTTTCATTAATTTTTGGGTAAATGTTGGTAAATTTTGGATAAATTTTAGATAAACTTTGATCAATATTGAGTAAATCTTGATAAATTTGGAGTAAATATTATGTAACTTTAATTTTTATTAATTTTTTTTTTTGTAAACATTGGATATAACTTGAATAAACCTTAAGTAAGTTTTTGATAAACTTTGTGTAACTTCAACTTTTATTGTTTTTATTGTAAACATTTGATATAACTTAATTAAATATTGAGTTATATCAAGTAAATCTTGAGATAAATTTTGGATAAACATTTTATAACTTTAATTTTCATTAATTTTTGGGTAAATATTGAGTAAATCTTTTACAAAACTTTTTGTAAATTCAAATTTTATTAATTTTGTAGTAATAATTTGATAAATTTTAGGTAAATTTTAAACTAATTTTGAGTAATTTTTTTTGATAAATATTGATAAATATTGAGTAAATTTTATGTAATTTTAATTTTTATTAATTTTTTTAGTAAATATTGAATAAATTTTGAGTATAAATTGAATAAACATTAAGTAAATATTTTACAAAATTTTGGTAACTTTAATTTTTATAAATTTTACATTAATTTTGTAGTAAACCTTTTATAAATTTTAAGTAAATCTTAAACTAATTTTGAGTAATTTTTTTGGTAAATATTAATAAATATTGAGTAGATTTTATGTAATTTTAATTTTTATTAATTTTTTTTAGTAAATATTGAATAAATTTTGAGTATAATTTGAATAAACGTTAAATAAATATTTTACAAAATTTTGGTAACTTTAATTTTTATAAATTTTACATTAAATTTTGTATAAATTTGGATTTTTTATATTTTTGAAAAATTTTTTATATAGATCATGTTTTTGAAAAAAATTTTGAAGCTCATTTTTTTAAATATTTTAGCTGCTTTTTGCCGTTTTTGTAAAATTGCCGACAGAATTCCCACCGGTCAAAACGAAAAAAATATTGTCTCTACCTCCAATCCATATAAAGATTGCTCTTAGCTGAGAGAGGAACAAGAACATGGCTAGCGAAGCTGGATTAGAAGAAACCGTCGAACAGGCAACAGCAGTTGCAACAGAGAAGCCGCAGCCCCACAAGTTAGAGAGGAAGTGGACGTTTTGGTTTGATAACCAATCCAAGCCCAAACAAGGCGCCGCCTGGGGTACCTCTCTCCGCAAGGTCTACACTTTCGATACCGTCGAAGAATTTTGGTGGTATTTGATTTCTCTTTCCCTATGTATATGCTGTTAGATCTGCTGATTTCTTGTTTGTCTCTTTTCTTTTGTTGGCCCCTTTTCTTGGTTTTTGTTCGCAATTGATTTCGTTCATTTGTTCACGTGGGTTTTCTTGATGATTTTTATTTTGTACAAAGTTCTGCTTAATGGATGATTAATTATTTTCAGTTGGCGTGTGCACGTTTTATAAAACCGATAAGAAAAGTTTCTTGCTTGTTTTGATTCATTCATGTGGGTTAATTTAGTTTGTGATAAGTCGTCATGGATTTTTGTTGAGATTATTCGAATAAAAATAAAGAAAAGAAAGCGTTCATCTTGAAAACTTTTGTGCAGTTTGTATGATCAAATATTCAAGCCCAGCAAACTCTCTGCAAATGCAGATTTCCACTTATTTAAAGCTGGAATTGAACCGAAATGGGAAGATCCTGAGTGTGCTAATGGAGGGAAATGGTCAGTTACTTGTGGCAGGAAGGCTGTCCTTGATACCATGTGGCTAGAGACTGTATATTTCACCTTTCAGTGTGAATTTTTTCCAGAGTGATTTGATTGCAACTTTTATTTGGTATAAGATTTTCCGATATAGAAGTAACATGTTTTCAATTGGGTAGTTGGTGGCTTTGATTGGGGAGCAATTTGATGAGGCTGCTGATATTTGTGGTGTGGTTGCAAGAGTTCGCCAACGGCATGATAAACTTGCATTATGGACTAAGTCAGCAACAAATGAGGCAGCGCAGGTGCGCGAATCTCTATCTTGCTATGCTTGGCTTCATCGCTCTAATTGATTTCTAAATCTTAGGAACATTTTCATTAGCCTATTTGGCCATTTGCATTGGAGGTCATTTATATGAATCTTTTTTGTATATCCAAGTTTCAAGGAGTGCAAAAAATATGTGACATTATCATGTTGGATTTAACAAATATTGGGAATGCCACAACTTCTTACCCTCCTAAGCAAAGAGGTGTTCTAGCTTAAAGTACAACTCAAATTTAATTATACAGATTGACCAAAGGTTGCATCTAAATGGAACTCTAGAATTATCTATATGATAAAGTTTGTATCGCATTATGGTCCTTGCGAATATTGATGAACGCCTAGTGGCTCATAGCATTGTTGACGTGTTCATCTTCCTCATTTATTGAACCTGTCACTTTTGTTTTTCTTTTTGAATCCCTTTTGTTGTTTCCTCGCTCTCTGGTCTTGGTCTCTTCTATTATCTTTTTGTAGTTATTTTCTGACAGGGATGATTTATAGCTATATTCAGTAGCTTTTTTTTTTTCAAGTATGTTAATCACATTTATCGAAGTTCTTGGATAAGTTACTGCGGGAACACTTATATTCAGGACTAGTTCTTATTTGCTTATGAGTAGGATACTTTTATTTGTCTGTCTCTTGTTTCACTTGATGACAAGTTTCCTCATTGCTGATACATAAGTTGCTGTACATGATAGCGTCAGAACCCATAATTTTCATTGTGATGAAAGAGTTGTTTGTTGGATCCAGCATTTGCTGGAGTGATTCATGTTGTTTGTCTTGGCTGATGTTATCAACAGAGGTCTACGTGATGTCATTGGCTTAAAAAATAAGTTAGGATTTCATTCTGCAGATGGGCATTGGCAAGAAGTGGAAAGAGAACATTGATGTCACTGATAAGATCACATACAGCTTCCATGTAAGTTTTATTTTGTGCTACTATCTGATTATATGAGATTTACTTGTGTCTTGAGGCCTAACTGTCTAGGTCTTTGCAGGATGATTCTAAAAGGGATAGATCTGTCAAAAGCCGATATACTATATGAGCATTCGTCTGTAGTGTGGTATTATTTTTGTCTGCATGATTGAGAATGTGAAGATGATAATAGTATTTCCAGGGAGCAGCAGGAATAGTTGCATTTTGAATGCTTGTATTTTTGTTATTGGACAACGTTCTGTTTTTGCCATAGCATTGTAGCATCTTTCGAGTTGTATGGGAAAGGAATTAAGTTGAGATATCAATTCTGTTGTGCCTATTACATTCGTTATAAGAAAATGCCTCTCACTCATTTTAAGTACTTCCTATTATATAGGAAGGATCCTAGTTTACATAATTGCTGCCTCGTTATTGCTGGTAGCTTAATATGTACTTTTTTTTTTCTCTTTTTAATTATTTTGGCAGTCTTTGATAGAATTTGTTGATTACTTTTAAACTACAGTTAATTTTTGTAAGGATTTTATTGTTGAACGCATTACACATATGGACTAGAGATGGTTTGTATCAATTGATAATTGTGCTTGAACCTGCAACTTTGCTAGTTCTGTGGAATATATTCTTTTATTGTGACTGTTCTTCTATGAAGCAGTGAGAAAGTCTTAACTTTATATCAAAGTTTCTTGAGCGGCAATGCTAGAGACGAAATCAGCTTGTAAAGCTTAGCAGAAGGAGAAAAGGAAGATCCATTTTTTTCACCCATCAAAGGCTAAAGATCCGTAATATGCTGAATTCTCTAAGTCTGAAGTTTATTTGGATGATTTAAAGAGAAGATATTACAACTTAATATGAAGAATAACAAAAAAAAAAAAAAAAAATCATTACTAGTTTTATGGTTAACGTTTTGATTTGAAAAGTTTCCATCTGAAATTTACTCGGAACAAAAACAATGGATTTGAAACGTTTCACATGGTGATGACAAACTGTAGTGTTTTCCCCCTTCGTTTATGCAAGAAAGCCTAGTCTCTCTCCATTCTTCTTGGCCAATCTTATCAATCCCTGCCTTTGTTTTGAGTCTGCTCCTATTGATTTGCAGAATTCAGTAATCACCTGCAGAATTTACACGTTTAACAAGTTAAGCAACTCAGTAAAATATACTTCAAATTTATCAATTTTGCTTGTTCAAAAATCAAAATTACACACAAATTAAACCAAAACTGAGAAAAAAAAAATCAGAAAATTAATACTAGCACATCAGTTATTGAATATGTGGCCCAAAATTGCAGTCATATCTGTGCTTACAGATTCACTGACAGAACAAGAAAACATATAAAAAGAAAAGATAATTGGAATTATATTTGGGAAATTGTTATTTTAATTTCTGCTTCTAAAATAATCTTCTTTTTGCCATTTTTTTAAATTTTCAAGCCATAGAAAAAGCCAAAACTAAAGAACTACTAGAGATAAGCGGAAATTGTGTACCTGTGAGTGCAAGGCAATTGCTTTGCCTCTAAACTGATTGAACCTCTTCTTGCCAATTATATTGCGTGTAAGAACAACAATAGGTGCAAAAACACCTTTCCCCTCATTGACATTCTTCATCATGGGAGGCATTCTTGCTGGCTTGGCAACCCTAACATGGTTTGGCACACACTTAACCAACAAACCATAATCTTCACCAACTTTAAATGATGAAGTACCAAAACCTCCTCTACACCCAGTTGCTGAAATTGAAGTAGCCATTGAAAACTAACCTCAAAATTAGCTCTAGTTGAAAATCAGAGATGTGGGTTTGTTTATGGGCTCTTTTTTATTTTCTTCTTTATGATGGTGTTGAGGATATTTTTTGGCGTAAAAAAGAATGTGAGAGCCTGTGGTTTTTATTGGAAGATGGTGTGAGGAAGAGTTTCATGGAACATTAACAGCCACATATTGAGATGGCTTGGATTTTGGTGTAAATTTCTGAACACGTATGTTACTTGTACTTCTCTTGTTTATACAACTTATGGTCCCCAAATTGAGTTGGAGAAAATCAAGATCTAGAATTTTAGTGGTTCTTTCTTCAGGAAAGGGACCCATTTAACCATTTGTTCACACGTAGGATCATTGCTGGACAAATCTTGGCTCTTCAATTTAGACTGGTGGGTTGCCTAATTAACAAGAAAAATTAAATCTGAATGAAAATGGACGATGAGAAATAGAGTTTAATAGGTCAAGATATTGACCAGGATTGTTGAAATTAGATACCAAACTCAAGTTGTATCGGCCATTCCCATGTTCTTGGATGTTATGCAGCTGTTACATATGTGAATAACATGCACTCTGGAATATCCCGTTGAACCTTAATCTGAGCTGATATTCTTGACAAGTGCAACCTGTCCTTCGACCCCAGCATGTGCTTGAATCTAAGCTTCAAGATTTTGGACTGCTCGGTGCCAGAATTTTTGAACATGGAGCTATGTATGCAGTCCTGGAAAGTTAGTTCAATAAGGGAACTCCAGTTTGTGCATATTTGCATTAAGAATAAGAGAGAATTGATTTGCCAAAAACATATAATTGATTTAAGTACTAGAGGAATTGAAAGTTATGAGCTTTAATTTGCAAGAAAACCTATGACATAGTGCAATCTCTCTACAAAATTTCAGTCAGATAATTTCCATCACAAGCCCGCGATGAATTAACCATGGAATCAAGAAAACCTTCTTTTGGCTCAACACTTCAAATCACAGTATAATACCCTTTCACTATTATTTAGAAGCGATGTTCTTCCCCGTGGCAGATGTCATTAGTTGGGTGTCTTCAAGCTCTGGAAATATCAATAGCACAACTGTCAAGGATCCTTTAGAGGTTGAGGGTTGATTGAGATTGTTCTTCAGTGTTTTAAATGCAGTTTTTTTTAATTATTTTCACTGATTTTTTTAATTTTTATAACATATTTTTTTTCAAATTTATTTTTGTAAAATTATCTATTTAAAAACAGTTTCAAAAAATATTAAAAATATAAATTTTTTTAAGAAAAACGTTTTTTTCAAACTTAATACAAACGGAATATTGGATTATATCCGTAGTATTAGAATGTACCTGATCTCAATGAATTTATATAGGAAATTTTCAAAAAATGGCAAAATAAACTCATCAAATATTACAATATTATCTTTCTATTTAAAGTTTTTTTTTCCAAAAACTATTGAAAGCGCTTAAAAAAATATTATAAAAATATTTAAACTCCAAAAGTCAATGCAAAATATACTAAAAAATATATATTCGGTATACTTTTGATATTTGTAATATTGAAAAAAAAAGAAAATATTTTTTGATAAAAATGAAAAATATAAAAGTATCTGCAACCTGAAAAAAAAAAAAAAGTTGGTATTTGAAGTAAAATTCTCATTTATATATGTGCGCGATTTTATAGCAAAATCTAATTAAAAAAATATAATTTCATCCCGTATGCCCCGAAATAAAACTGTGACCCGACCGATATGTATCTGTATGGTTCACTTGGTATCTTGACCCAAAAAATTATAAACCCGAAAAAAACTGAAACAGAGCTTGGAAAAAGGAGTTTTGACATTTTCTCAAACTTAAAAGAACTGTTAGGAAAAATTTAACAAAAATAAGAGTAGAAGCAAAATATAGAAATAGAGGAAAGAAAATACTTTTTTTATTCATTCAAATTGAACATATATATAGAAAAAGTAAATAATAAAAAATTCTATCAATTAAGAATGATTACCACCAAAATTTAAATTTAAACTAAAAAAATATTCATAGATTTATTTAAATTTCTATTAATTCAAATGGAAACTAAAATTCAAAATTATTTGAAAATTATTTCCATAATAGTTTTTTGAACACTCCTCGGCATTAAGGTGGTAAACACTAAAGAACCATTTGGTTCAAAGGTGAAAATGTAGATGAGAATGAAAGAAAGAATAAAGGGGAATAAGAATGATTGATTTTAATATATTATTTGATTCATTTTTATTAATGAATGGAAATGAAAATGAAATTCAACTTATACATGTTTGATTAAATTATCATATTTATATAAATATATTTATTTTTAAATATATAATTTTTATAAAATAATATAGTTTAGATTCTTGAATTATTTAAACTTGAATTATATATAAATTCTATTTATTTAAAATAACTACACTTTTAATTTTATCATTATTAAAAAATAAAAATATTAAAAATATATATTTTTTATAATATCCTCTAACATTAATTAAGAGTCTATTAAAAAATAAAAAAATGATTATAATTTATATTTAATTAATTAGATTTGATTTTTATGAGAATGAAATTTTCATTCTCTAGAATAGAGAGAAATAAGTGATTTACATTGGTGGAAAAATCATTATCATTCCCATTAATTTTTTTTATAACCAAACATTTACAATGAAAACTATTTATTCTTATTTCTATGATCACCTATTTTTTTTATAAACTAAATATTCCCTAAGTTTTTCTTTGTTCCTGCAATACAAATTTGAAAATAGCCTACTTATAAAATATAATATTTTTTGATCTTTTTAAAACTCATCTTTAAAAGTAATTTTTGCAGTTTAATAATTTATAAGCATTAATAAAGGGAAGAGGAGCCAGCAATGGCCAAGGCTTCCCAAATCTAAAAAAAAAAATCATATATATATATATATAATTTAAATATCAAGAAATTCAATAAAATTCTTTAAAAATATATATTTCACCTCTTAAATTCTATATAAAATTTTTCGTTGTTGCTCCAATTAGATGATTTTAGCTTCATTCCCTTTTAGGTCTTTTGTTTAATGCTTGTTGACTTTTTAAAATTTTGGTTCATAATTTAAAAGCTTTTTAATCCTTTGAAATTTTTGTTTTCAATTTTGAGATTTATTAGTCTGTGAAAAAATTTTCTATTGAAAAGTTAGAGAATTGCTTGATTTTGAAATTGTATTTACAATTTAAGGGTTTGTTGATCCTTTGAAAATGTTTTGCAAATTTTGAAAAATTGAAAATATTTTGCAAATTTTTGGAAAAAATATTTTACAGTGTAGTGATATATTATTTGTTGAAAATATTTTAGCAGTTTAGTAATTTATAGGTCTTTTAAAAAAATCATTCTCTATTTTTAAAGAAAATTTTACAATTTAAAGCCTTACTTAGATCCTATTTAAAACTTTAAAAACACAAATCCTACAAAACTAATTATATCTCTTTACAAATACAACTATTAGAAAAATTTAACAAAAATAAAAATAGAAGTAAAATATAAAAATAAAATAAAGAAATTATTCTTCTTATTCATTCAAATTGAATATATATATATAGAAAAAAAAAATTCTATCAATTATAGAAAGTTAACATCAAAATTTAAATTTAAACTAAAAAATTATTTATAAATTTATTCACATTCCAATTAATTTAAATAAACACTAAAATTTAAAATTATTTAAAAATTATTTCCGTAATATTTTTTTTTTTTGAATATTGAACGTTGATGTATGATATCAACGAGAAAATCTAAGACCTGATTCCAATTGAAGTTACAAAAATGGCGGCGTCAATGACTGCTCATTTCACCGCCACTGTTTTCCTTCTTCCGGTTGGGCTGCGACGCCTCTTTTGCTCGTCGTCTCTCTTCCTTAAGAATCCATCTCAGTTAACTTGGTATCTCTTAGATCCCAAATGGAAGAATCTTGATTTATATATTCTCACTATAGCTCTTCCAATCGCATCTTTCTCCTAAGTTTTCTTTTTCTTCTCTTTTTTTGGTCATCCCACTTACCGTTTCACGTTATTGCATCAATCGCTGCTTCTTTTCCTTTACTGGGTATTAAGCATTTTATTTCTTTCGCGTGATAGCATGGGACCATTTGCCATTAATGATAATTTTCTGTTTGTATATACTGGGATTCTGTTCCTTATGGAGCATTCGATAATTGGAAGGGGAGTTTCTGGCCTTGTTGGGGGAGCAGTTTACGGTCTGTGTGGTGATTTGACCATTATCTGTGGTTGCTGTTGTTTGTATTTGGCTGTTAGACCTAGTGCCTATTTCATAGAGTTCTTTTTGTGCAGTGGATTGGTTTTTAGGGGGACTTGGTTTTTACAAGCTGCTTTGTGTTTACATACTGACGTTTTTGTCTTTAAAGGGTGTCATAAGATAATTGGTTTTGCCAGAAAATGAAGATGCTGAGCTGAAATGTGATATTGAAGAGGATGGATTGAGGGGTGTGGCATTGGTGAAGTTTTTGTTTATTGGGCATGCAATTGGAGTGTTGCTTCTAAGTTTGGGGGTCTTTGCGTTATTGTCGAGTAATAGGAATTCAAGGCATGGGGAGGCAAGTGGTTCGCTGCTGGGAGGCCTTGAATCCGACAGTAATTTAATGCGCACACTTCCTGAATTTGAGCTGGAGTGAAGTGTATTTCTTTTTGCCTTTTATATGTTAGAGAGTTGCTCTAAAGGTAATTACCTTTAGCATTTATTGTACAAACTTATTTTATATGAAGAAAGACATCTTTACCTAATTGATATTCATTTATGTTATGAATGGATTGGATCTTAAATTAATTGATGAAGTCCAAGATATAAACATAGTATGAAGGAAATCATGATGAGATCATGATATTGAAATTCCTATCATGTGTAATTATAGTTATATTTAAATTATCCCTAGTCATAGGATTAATAAGACTGGACATTATTAATCCGGCTAACATGTCTACAGATTAATACACTTGCACACTACTTTGCATTAATCAAGTTTAAAGGATATCTTTTTTTTTTTCCATAAGCGTGGCCATTCTATCTTCTGAAATAAGTAGATTAATGTTTTAATCATGAAGTAACTGAAAGTTATGTTTATGATCAAGTTTTTGAAATACTATCACTCCCTGGTTATTGAATAATGCTGGCAATTTTGTTGGTCTTGCCTGGCTGGCGGAGGTGGATTAAGTTTCCGTCTTCTTCAATGTCCTTTGCCGAGAGGGTTATATTATGACCAAGTAGCAGAAAGAAGTCTCCTGCAAGAACTTTACTTTTGCTTATAATGTTTATATCTACTTAGCTTAACATGTTTGATGCTATCCAACCTAAAGAAAAAAATAATAATAGAAATTTGTCATTTTGAAATTAAATTTCCTTCTATTTTCCAATTTCATTTAACCAAAAGAAAATATTGTTCTTATACTGAACGCAGTTTGAATAGAATGCCAGCCATTGATAGCACAAGAGGAACATTCAAAGTGACAGAAATTGAATTAACTATACATTTTGATAATGTTGATGGCATCTGTTTGATCATTGTCATTCACACAAACACAATAGCAACCGCACTGAGTTTTTCTTGGTAAGCTATCACGCAGATATCAATTTTGAGTATCAAAATGTTAAACTGTATAATGTTTAAGCAACATGTGATTTTTCTAGTTTCCACACATGAAGATATTTTGCTAGTTTATTCTTTCTTATATTTAGCTTCAAATTAGTAAGCCACAGGTACGAAAAAAATTGAAGATCTGTTCTTTTTATTCAGTAGATAGAAACTGGATCAGTAATTCTGGAACTCTTTTGACTGATAAACTTCCTTTTTTAAATTTTTTTCTTTTCACCAAATGTTGTTACCCGCCAGCTGACTTTTCATTTATGTTTTCTGCATTGTGATTTTCATTGATATTTACAGTTCCTATTCCAGAGTAATCAGTTTGCTCATTGATTCACCTATTTAATGCTCAAAAAGCTGTCTATTACTGGCTTGTTCCATATGTAGAATAGAGAAAAGAAACAAAGAGGGACCTGACAATTTGTTGATTTAACCAGAGTTTCCATGGATGTGATTACTTGAAGAAATTCAGAGGAAAGGTCTACAATTTCCTAGTTTGTCCTTTTTTCCTGAACTGTGGAATGAACAAATTCAGTTAATGGTGGTACAACCAATCAAGGAAAATGATTAGAAAGATTATATAAGATAATTTGTTGATATACAACATAGACTTAAAGATGTGTAGTTGTGGAAGCATGATTGCATTTCAGGAACAAAATGCTGATAGGTAGATTGGAAGTTACTAGGGTTAACTGGATTAAACTCGCAGATGCACACACATGCACATACACATACACGTAAAAAAAGAAGCTTGAAAACTAAACTTGTAGAAAATTTGAATAACAGAATGGATTTTTGTGTAGCCACTTCTAACTAGTTTGGATTAGACTGGATGAGTATAGTCGAGCACGCTTTTAGGGTCATGTGGCGTCATGTGCCTGTTAGCTTCGGTTATTTTGTCATCCTAGAATACTTTTGGAGCCTTGTGCAATGTAAATGTTCTATTGGTGTTCAGGATGGGCTGTAGCTGTACAAGCTTCAAAGGGAAACTCCTACCACCAGAAATATATTTGGAATTCAAGACTCCATTGCCCCACTACTATTCATTCCAGATAATTGTCGAAATTAGCTTAACTGCTTGCAGGTGTTTTACCGTGCCAGAAAGGGTGCATGTTGGCAGGTGCTGAATCATTTAATTTGTTGAAAAGTCTTTTAAATTTCACGTTACTTGTGCAGACAGTACGTTGCATACCTACTGGCTATTATGATTATAAGTTTATCATCAGGCAAATAGCTCTGCAATTATTTGTTCTCCTGACTGTCTTAAAAGGTTTTTGAAGCCGTGCAAATTGATAAGAGTATGTTCTCAGACTTACATAGCAAAGGTAAGATTGGTTTCTCTCTGTTAATATCATAGCACTAGAAAGTGCATTCGTATTTATCTTGTTTTTAGAACCTCTATTATTCAATAATTGATATTAACTGTAAACTTCTCACTATTTAGTAATTGTTAATGTTACTAGTTAATAATTTGATATTCAGTTTCTAATGGCTTCTGATCTGGTTTTGTTGATGTTGCCACAAGCCTAATAGACTTAAATGCCATGACTTTTATGTGTACTACTTCAAACTGAAAATTTTAAAAACCATAGTATCATAGTTAATGAAGAAGCAATTCAAGAAACCTATATATGCATCGTTTTGAAAAAATATATATATATTATTCTACCGACCAAGCTAACAGGCTTTCTTCTTTTCTGCAAATATATATTTATCTTGTTTTAACTATCCGGAAGACGTAGAAGCCCACAAGTGGTCTGATGTGTAATTCATGTATTAATTTCAAATAAAGATAGTACATAGAGTATAAATTAATCTAGTTTGGCATATTCCATTGGAGATGAAAACTTTGGCAGTGTCAACCACCGTCTCTGGAAACGCTCGAATCCATGGATTCTAATTCGAAAACGAAATCGCTTGATCTTTCTGGTGAACTCACTACATCTTTTCTTAAGCGTTGCACATTTTGGGAATCTGACCAACTTACCGACATATTTACGTCCTGCATTTGGTGGAAGGCAAACACCATAAGAATATAACCAATATGTGTGCAGAAGTTAATTCCATTTTTTTTTCCTTTTAATTGTCACTCTGTTTTTAAACTGCTGAGGTTGATAACTAAACAAGTTCATACATTGTAAATTATCATGTTTCAAAAAGTTCTTTAAGCACCATATAGATGATGGAATGACTGGTAGACTAGCTAGGTATTTTCAGCTCTGCTTTCATCAAAATGTAGAAACACACTTTGGTGCCACCATCAGAAAATATAATTTGTTTTTTTTCTTTTCTTTAATGTATTATCAAAGTCTGTCTTTATAAAGTAATCAGTAATCAGCTGAAAGCATACCTTTAACCTTCTTACTGTCCTTATCTTCCTCCTTATTGTCCTTGTACAGGACCTGCAAGTAGCAACAAGAGAATTAGTCCAGCTATCTTGTTGGCTCATGCTCTTCTTGAAGGTTGCTCACGTAGTTTGATTTCATGTTTGCTTCTTTTCACAATATCAAGTAGCCAGTTTCAGTCCAAATATATCTTTTGGCATGGAGCAGAAACTGTTTCTTCAAAAGAAAAACGAATTTTCAGTTGCAGAAAAGAAGAAAGCCTGTTAGCTTGGTCGGTAGAATAATATATATATATATATATATATATATATATTTTTTTTTCAAAACAATGCATATATAGGTTTCTTGAATTGCTTCTTCATTAACTATGATACTATGGTTTTTAAAATTTTCAGTTTAGCACCTCAACCAAGCTTTCCAAACGCTTTTGCATCCTTCTCAGTATGAAACCTCTGGTGCACTATTCAGAAAATCTTGTCAGAGAAAGAAGTCAGCAGCACACTGCTAACCATCCTGTTCTCAACAAAATATACACAGAAAAAAAATGCCTCTGTAGAGATAATATTACCTTTACATGGTTTTTCACGTAGGCATAGAAATTTAATAGACTCCATACGGTCTTATCTAGTTTTTTACCTTCAACATGATGTGATGAAATATCTGGAATATGCAAGTAAATATGTCAGTCTGAACACACTCATAACTTTATACACACACACACACACACACACACGCACATAAATATGTATAAAGTAACTCAGGAGTGCGAGAAAAATTGATGCTGCCACTAATATTTAATTGAAAACTCTGTAATCAAAGAATTTACTGCCTATACTTTGTTTGGTAAGGTATGATTAGCTGTCATGTTCTTAATTGTATCCATGAATAATATCTGCCCAAGTTAATGACAATATTGTTTGCTGTGTTCAGGATAGTATGATGGAATACCAAAAGAAACAAAACCCCCATTGGTGCTTAAATCTTCTAAAGGTTCTCCTCTCAATTCTGGGGGAGGAATGGGTGACCAGCTGCAAGGTGGTGCTTTAGCCCATTTTTGTGAACTTCCCACATCCATGAGTTCCTATTGAAAGGGGGAAAAAGGTAATAAGTACTGTTGTTCCCAAGACAATCAAGAAGATTATTTTAGGGAAAAAGTATTGAGAATATATCTAGTGTTACAAACCTGAAAAAAGGCTGTTGCAATAATCACATCTGATGGTTCCTTAAAACGCATTGGAAATACTGCAGTGATTTTTCCTGGCTGTTCAACACAGTAATTTATTACTTTAAAAAAGACAATCTGTATTTGAAAAAAAAAAAGATCAGCGACCTTTGTATATCATAAATTGGGTAATTTTCACCAATTACCCTTTAACTTTGCACTCAGTAGCAATTATGTCCTTGAACTTCAATTTAAAAACATTTTAATTTTTGTAATAATAAAATCCTTCTAGAGTTGATTTTCATCCAAACATTGTTAGTTTAATGACGTGGCATGCCAATTTGAATTTTTTAATTTGAAAAAAATATTTCCTCTCTCTCTTTCTCCATGGTGTTTGGATGGAAAATCAACACTAGTAGGATATTATTATAACAAAATGTAGTTAAGGAAATTTGCATTACTAAGTGCAAAGTCCACTGACAGATGAGTACGGATTATTGTTATTATGTCAAGAAAATGAGTAGAGTGGTTTTTGGTGGTGAAGCTAAATATCAATGGTTGGTGATACTTTCTGAGTACTGTTTGAACTACAGTTTGTGGAGGTTTGCATCGAGGCTCTAAATGGATTTATTTAGCAGACTATTCGATGTTGCTAAGATATTGGTAATTGCTTGGAGTTAATAAAATGGCAAAACTTTCTTAATGAAAAAGACTAGACTGCTTTACTCATTAATGAATAGACATCTCTGGCACCTGACCGGACTAAGATTATGGCATTTTGGGTAGAGTCTGAATGCCTAGAAAAATATTAAACTCTTGGTTCTATTCGAAGTTCTAAATTCTTTTCCTAGCAGATTACTGATATTCTTTGTATGACATATTACAAATTATTGGTAAACTGACATATTTTAAATCTGAAAATTTTTGTTTGAACATGATATGTAAAAAAAAAAAAAAAAATCTAATAAGCAGGCCTTTCACCGAGAAGTTGGTGATTCCTTGAGTGAACAATACCTGTTTTCTGATAACATAAAAGGGCTCTCTTGGGTGATATACAAGCTTGATCGGTTTATACATTTCCTGAGACAGATCTTGTGAATTGACATTCTCCAACATTTCTTTCAGCTGGGAACTTAGTATTACAGCTTGCACTGAAGCAATTCTTTGAATGACCTTTTCAGCGTCTGGAACAGATAATGCAGAATCATAAGAATGAAATGCAAGATTTGATAGCTTGATATGTATATAGGTATGTTCTTAATTTTCTTGAACAGGAATATAGTTACTCTCCCATTAAGATTATTGCTCTTCAGCAATTTATTCTTGACATATTTTTTTGGAGATGGAAGATCGTTATTCATTAGTTCAATTTTATTATGAGATTCTTGAAATGACATTTATTTTTATGAGAATTAGTTAATATAGCAGTCTCATATTTTTTTTAAAGAAAGAAAGAAAAAATTAATTGTGTAGATATCCTATCTCCCTCTTATATATCTTTCTACCCATCTGTTCCCAATCCATCAGAATTGCATTTTCATTTTTGAATTGAATAAGAATTGCAGTTCCCACTAAAACCACTGTTGACTTTGTTTCAGCACCTTTATGAGCTAACTTTTGAATTTCCTACATTTCAAGTGTATCTGAATCAGCTCTTGAGACAGTGTTATCAAGTCAAGAATGATATCTGTTATTTAAAGGACATCTACATTGACACTATAGTTGTCGACTTAATCAAAATGGGAGGTACAAGCTATCTGCTTCAATTAAACTTTTGTTTTGTACGTTAAATTTTGTTGTTTTCTTTAAACCTGAAACGGGATTGAGATCTGGATTTGCAGAGAGTGATTTTTCAAGCTGTAGTTATTTAATTGATGTCTTGCAGAAACCTGTACTATTTAAGCTATACGTTTAGTGCTTTTCTTTTTTTCTTTTCTTTTTTTTTTTTTAAATTATCAAAGGTATGTTTTCTGCTTTGGAAAGCTCATTTTTATCTTTTTTTAGTGCAGTGTGTTACCAAAGTCATATCATATTTATGTTTCATATGAGGAGATCGAAGGTGGGATACAAATTGATAATGAGAAAACAGTGTTTTGTGATTACTCATGAAACAATTTTAAGCCATGTAGAAACTGCTCTTAAATTTTTATGGAACTGCAAGCTTAGAAGCAAGGCAATACTATTAAACTTGTATGGCTAATTTAGAGCAGCAACAGACCTTTTTCGTTTTGAATCATGGCAAAATTAAGTCGTAGAGTGAGCTGGTATCCTTCTCTTGGGGGTTCAACAATTTCGACAGCATCAGAGCAAACTTCCTTTATCATCTTTATAGTGTACGGTGAGAACCCGTAAGATTGTAGGACTCCTTGGGACAGCAGAGGGGTTGATATTGAGAGGTATTTATGATGTGGATCTGTCGCTGAAGACTGTTAAACTCATCAGCATAATTCTCCAATCTTTTGATGAAGGATATTTATCAAAAAGGAAAAAGAAAACCTTTATTCATAAATCATAATTATATGTAGAAATACACATACATAAAATATCAAGTAATATATGAAAGCTCTCTAACTTCAAATCTTGTTGCATTTCAATCAAAATTTTAGATAAGATAGTTTTAATAAAATAGATTTTAGCTAAAATAGGTTCAATTAAAAGAAACAAAACATCAAAACAAATTATGTTAAGAATGCTGAAGCTTACCTGAACATGGTACTCTACCGACCCAAATTCATGCAAATGATGATCAATCTCCAATGGTTTTTCAGCTCTATGATGAATAAAAATATTGATGTCATTTACCTCTCTGTACAAATTGCACGCAATTTAACTGACAAGCAATTTGCTCTCAGGAAAGTGAAGAAGAAAGAAAAAGTATGTCAAGCAATTTGCTCGGATTTTGTGAGTCCTTTTTCCTTTTTTTTTTCTTATTAAACATCACCTTCAATATCTAGAAGCAAATAATGCTCCACAGAAGCTTTTAATAAGCAGGGTTTGGGATAGTTAGAGCATCTGAGTATGGAGCTCATTATATTAGGAGTCTGATCTAAACTCCAGGACATGAACTGCCTCTCTCTCTCTCTCTCTCTCTCATTCTTTTTGGAATACTACATATAATAATATGTTATGTGGAAGTTAATTTCAAGCTAAGAAAATTATTTCAGATAATTGGTTTTTGGATTACACTGTTCAGTGCTGAGAACTTCTTTTTATGTTGGTGCTATGTTGGTGATTTAGTTTTTTGCTGTTTTTCTTTGGGCGTTTATGTGATGTCACTCTCCACAATATCATGAGTTGATTTCAGCTGGAAAGCTGAAGGTATTAAATCTGATTGTGCGCAGTCTTTTTATCAGTGGAACATGAACAAGTAACCATCAGAACACTGTTTCCAATTCGTTGCTAATGCGACTCTGTGACTAGAAAAATAGTGAGAATTGACAACTGCTATGCTAATATGGTGGAACTATTCTGCTTTACTCCTTCCACCACCTACTGTGGTAGATAATTGCTTATCTACCTTATTCTGTCTGCCACACGAGGGAAATTATCCTGCCCCCCGTATTCTGTTGAAGGAAGCCATAATAGAGAAGCTGACTAAACTTCCCTTGTTAGTGTTATTTGTTCTAAATATTTCAATGTCTACATTTCCTATTCCATTAATTGTAAGAGATGCAGAAGAGGGAGAAAGAGGAAGAGGGAAAGGAGAGTGAAGAGAGAGAGAAAATAATTTTTTTAATAAAAAATATCACTTGTCAGTCCATATTAGCAATTTATTCCATTCTATCCGTCTACATCAGTGTCAGCTAGATTCGAAGACCGGTTTCGAAATACCGAAATTAGATTTGTTTCCAAAGCGAAATTTTATATAATTTAAATAGAATTTTTGTAAAATTGGATATAATTGTGAAAATGCGCAAATTTCAAGATTTATTTTGATATTTGCCTTTTCCTATTCCATTAACTGTATCATTAATATTTCATTCAACAGGTACATGAACATGATGAATCCTGAAAAACCTACAGCTTCTCAGTGAAGGTAAAAGAGGTGGAAAAATCCAATTTCTACCAATGAAGGAACGAAGTGCAAATTGCTGCATTCCTTTTAGGCAAATAATACAATAATTTCCATAAATTTTATGCTTTTGATTATTTGTAGTTTAAGTTATATTAAGCTTTATTTATGAATATTTTTTCAATGCTTTAGACTGTTAATTTCGTAGCAGATATTGTCTTCCCTATCAAAAATATGTTCACACACCACCACACATAGAATATACTATCAGATATGAGATTAACAAGTAAAATTATAGCTGGAACCTCTTACAATAATTGAAATGTGCTTACTGGTACATCTTGAGCAGGATCTCCTTGACTGCTGGTGAAGCCCTTTCAAAGCATGCCATGCTGAGGTTTCTTCTCATCTTCTAACCTTTACATAGTTGGTGGAGGCAATCTCAGATATATACAATTTCCTGATTCCGCTAGTGAAGTTTGTCCATATGAACTTTTGAGTATAAATTAAGTTCAAGTGCTGCAATCATGCTTAGCTATCTTAGAAGCAAATACCTACTCCCTCTTCTACTGTGTCACAAACTTTTGTTTGTAAAGGAAGTAAAATGGATGGCCTGTCCATATCACTCTTTTTTTTTTCTTTAATTTCTTGAGGATCAATTTGACAATACCTGTAGATATGAGCTTTTTGCATGCAATTAAATTTAATCTGCATGTATTAAGTATTATGTTTCACACCCATTAATTAGACAATTATTTTGGTCTACAGGATTGATACTAATGCACCTAACTAATACTGTTAGGTTATATTTGATGAAAGGACTTCATAGATATCTAACCCCACATTTATTTATTGAACAGAGATCACAGTGTCTTTTTTTTTTTATCGAGCAACATATTGTTTCTCAATCTTGATGGTAGGGTTCTGCTTGATATTTGTTTGGTTTTGTTAATTAAATTTTTTTATAGAAATTATTATTTTTTTTTTAATTTTTACTATAATTATTCTATAATAGATATACCAAGTCTCAATTGGTATAATAATATTTTGTAATAACAGAAGAATTTCTGCAAAATAATAAAAAAAAAAAAACAAAAGGCTGAATTGACCTTATAAAAGAAAGTCAATTTTCTTATAGTAAAGAAAAAAATCTACACTGAAGTAATATGCAAAACTTTTGTCAGCCTCAAATCAGTATCACTCACTGGCAGCTAATGATAATAAAGTCAAGTAGCACCAAACCAAACCATGAACATGACCATGTACATTGTATAATATGCCTGTTGCCAATCCAACCAATCACAGCTTGCAACGTGGCTATCGCAACGAGATTAACTAACCTGCGCCAAACACAACCTCCGCCTCCGGGGCCCGTCGATCTCCTCACCAGACCAGACTTAAATTCTTATTTTTTCCAAAACTGAAAATTTATTTATGTTAAAAACTCCAAAAGAAAAAGTTTATGTTAAAATTATTAATATTTTTATCCGATGATAAAGAGAAGTAAAACCTGAGTCATCATTTGCTCTGCTCTGCTCCGCCTCCGCCTCCGCCTCTGTCTCTTCTATTTTGTTTCTTTCCTTTTTCTCTTCTTTTTCTTCTTCTGATCTTTTTGAGCTTTTCAAAACAGTGGATTGGGTTTTTGTTTTCAAATGGTTTCTTTTTCACGCTTATTTGATCTTCTTTTCGGTACAATTAATCTGATTTTCTGTGCATTAGCTTTCCTTTCCTTTTTCCTTCATCTAATCTAACAAACAAAAACTGAATTTTCTTTGCCTTCTGTTAAAATTTTCAATTTTTTTTTCTAAAAGAACGCGTTATCTCTTCTGCCTTGCTGCTTCTTGTTTTCCCCCCCTTTCTTAAGTTATATCTTTTCTTGGTCCATTTCCAAGCTTGAACATGTCGAAAATGAGCGTTGACCTTAAAGTTGAATTGTTGAAATTCGATTTATTACCTTAACCAAACCTAAGAAATTTTCAAACTTTAGGGTTAGAGTTGGTTATTTGTGGATTTGTAGCAATCTGGGTTACTGGGTTTTTTGTATGATAGCATAGTCTCCCCCAAATTCTAGTGTAATTGCCTGTCTGTTTCTTTCTTTCTTTCCTCGCACACGCCCCTCCCTTCATATTTGCTTGATAAAATCAGCTTCTCGAGTATTTTTGTGTGTGAGCGGATGGATAAGGATGTTTCGGATGCTAATGGGTTCACAAATAAGTCTTTGATGACTGTAGACTCCGAAAAAGTTGAGAATCATACTGATGATAAAGAAGATTACAGTGAATCAAATACTTTACTGCCTCCCAGAAGTGGTGGGATGTCGAGAAATCCGGAGAGAGTGAGAAGAAAAGTTCAGTGGAAAGATAACCATGGGAATAAGCTCGCAGAAGTTCTAGTATTTGAACCAAGGTACTTATAGTTTTTCCTTTTAGTTTAAGCATATTTTGGTGGTTTTGTCTTTTCGTTTGCTGTAATTTTTGGTCTGTTGTGTGGTTAATTTGTTAGAAAACTTATTTAGTTATAGTCGAGAATCGAGATTATGTGTAATGAATCTTGTCGCACAAGCTTCGTAAGAATGGAATTTGGATAGAAATCTGAAAATGCTGTACCAAGATATACTGCTAAATCTGGGTGGTTCTTAAATGCTATGACAAATCTGTAAGTTAGATTTACCAATTTTTATAACTTATTATGGTTTAATTTGTTACCATAAGAGGTTATAGGCTTCCTTAAATACGACTATATGTTTTATGTGCATGCATAAATACAAGTGCGTGTGGTGTGTGCCTGTGTCTATTTAGGGTTAGGTTGGGCAAAAACGAGCTTTACATATTTGGATAAATATGTCATCTTTGCTTCCTGGTCAATCTCATTACTAAAATATCAGGTTGCTATAGCTGGGAATGGCTGACCTAGTATATATATGGCTATACATTGTGTTAAGTGCTGGTCCATATCTAGTTTTGTTTGTATTTGCTTTAGAAATTTTGTCTCAGTCATCACTAGGGATACGTGTTATCTTTATTTCCATCACATGCTATACTGCTGGCATGTACAGGCATACCAATTTTGAGTTGTTTGATTGATGAACTGTAATTGTTCATTTCTCATATGATCAAATGCAAGGCTATTGTCATGTAGAGTTAAATGTGAAGCAGATTCAAGTTGGTCAGCATCATTCAGTAATAATTTATGAGATCTTTTTAGCCAGACCTGTTGGAACAAAAGATTTGCAAGACAACTCAATTAATTTTCAGGAAGAAATTTCTTTCTTAAGCTAACTTTTACCTAGCCAAAGGGACATTTAGTTAGGTTACTTTGTGGGCGTTTGTCTTTCTATATTGGTCTACTCACTATAAACTTTTTAGGATGCTTAATTGCAGGCTTGATCACTCCCTTTGAACTGTGATGGACTGTCAACTTAAGCATACTTTTTCATGAAAGGGGGGATCTATCTGTTGTCTGTGCTAGCTTAGTCTAAATTATGATAAGATGAAGGTTTTTGGTGATTGAGGGGAGACAAATTTTACCTTGTTGGCATAACCCCACCACGTTAGAACAAGTACTTCTTTACTTCAAGTCCATACTCTTGACTAACATGTCACAGAGAAGGGCTTTACTGTTCTAATTATGAAGGAGCTGTTATTCATGCTTCTTAGATTGGACATGTTAGACTTGGAAATTCTATTGAATAAAGTTGACTCTGAAGCTTGTGTTTTAGTTGCTTAAAAAGTTCATGGAATTGGTCTGCAATATTTTCTACTTTCAAATTTGAAACTAACTCTATGTGAGCATTGAGTTGAGTGTTTGTTGGAATCAATCATATAAATGAAAATGGAAATCAAAACTGTATGTTGCCATATCTTGTATTCAATGCTTGAAATGCTCAATCTTTCTAGGATCTTTGTAAGCTGTGAAACCTCTTGGAATTAGATACTCTATTAGCCTTGCTGCTTTCCTTCCTTTCTTTTTTTTTTTTTTCAAATTAACGGATGCTAGTGGCTTTAGCGACAACTTTCCTGACCTTCTAATTCATCTTTCAAGGGACCCTTCAAATATGAGGTTAGGAGATCATTTATACATAGGAGATGATAAATTTTTTTTTTTTTCATTGAAATCCTACTCATTTGTGTTATTCTACTGCTATAGATACCCAAGTATCGAATCTTTCCTCTTGCCACTCAGTATACTTGAATGTCACATTACCTTTGGCCTGGGTTGGTATTAGTCCTGATGAATTTGCACTTTTGATTCTTCTTCTTTTCTTTTTGCTTTATGTTGTTAGTATCATGGTTCTCTACATTGAATTTGCCACTTCCAGAAGACTTTGTAGTAGCTTTCCTGTGGATTTGAGAATGTTCCTCAAGATTCACTGCTAATAATTGGAAGAGGTTAATTATCTTAGACTAAACAAGAAGGGAGCTCTACAGTGAGAACAAGGCATCTTAACAAGGCCCTTTGTTGTCTTTATCAGAAAATACTGATACAAGTTAGCCCTTTAGTCTCACTCAAAGTTTAGTAGTGTCTGGTGTGAGTCTCCAGTGGACTTGTCCTTGCTCATGTTGATAGAACACAGGAAAGCCGAAGATGAATGACTGCTTGATCATGCTATGTTTCTCATGACTCGGGATGCAGTTGGAAAAGGAGTTCGAATATACTAGGAGTTATGTAATAAAGAGGAGCTTACCAGAGCAGAAGTAAAGTCATTTATTACATGGAGTCATTGTTTCATTCTGTTTATTATTCTAATGACTATTAGGGGGGCTGAAATTGGGGAATTAGGAATGAGAAGAATGAGATATGATTGTGGTATCACTGCCTGGTCAAAGCAGGTTGATGGTGAGTCTAGATGTTTCTCGTCCAACAGTGGCAACTATACCCATCTATTTTACCTTTTTATAACTAGTTACACTTTGATTAAAATTGGACTTAGGGATTTGAGAGAAGAATCACTCTTTAAAAAGAGAAAATTAGAATACTACCGACGTGTCCACTTTGAGTTGTGTTTCCTAGCCATTATATGGTATGGTTTAGTAGTCTGAAGCCTGATTCATTGGTCATTGTGATGCTGTTCATGGGCCTTTTGTAATGTTCACAGTGTCTCTGAATATCAATTACAATCCGTGGCATTCAGTTATAATGTAAATGTAGCTTCTGTTGGCAGCTTGCCATGTTCTCTGGCTAATATTTCTCTTTTGTCACTTGGCATGTCTTCAGATGTTTGCCTGCCCTCTAGTTTGATATTAATTTGAGCAGAAAGAACTAAAACATCCAACAGCTAGTATCCTTATTTTCTAATCTTGTATTGAGCATAGCTGCAAATAAAATTGGTAGAACACTTGACAGAAAACAACTCTGATTATTAGTCCTTTGTGCGCTCAGAAAAACTTCAATTACGACAGATTGCATTGAGAAATAACTAAATATGGGCAGTAGTTCAGCCTTGCAGAATGATCCTAAACATGTGTGATAGCATTTACTTGAGCAATATCTATTCATAGACCTTTTCTTTGGTGTTTTTGCCTGCAGTGATAATAGTGATACTGATGAAGAGGAGGCCGATTCTTGCATCTGTACCATAATGTAGATATATTAGCACAATTGTTTATGGATATCTGCAGCACAAGTCAATGTATGACTTAAACTTTGACCATTAAAAGTGAATGGTCCTGTTTTCAACTTATTGTTGCAAGGACCACATGTCTGAAGGCTGAGAAGGTAAACATGTGACGTCTCCAACATCTTTACACAGCTCCTTTAAATGGAGTTTAATACCTGTTCGAATATTGTGGCAATTTTCATCTCTTAGTAGCTATGAATTGTGTGGACCTCGTCTCAGGAATTGAATCAGATAGTAATAACTAAGATCACACTTACATGATATGTGTAATATTTACGAGTTAATCTAATCATTTTTTTTACATTTCTATATATGTTGAGACGAGAGAGAAACATGAGTGATCACTTATAATCCTTGTTTTCTGAAGTTGCAGTCTCTTAAAACATGTACCTTTTTATGTGGGTAGCTTTCTGAGCTACTTCTGGTATATATACTGTAAGAGAGATTCTGCATGCTGCTGCAAATAAAAAGGATGAAAGATTCCAGGAATTAACCTTATCCATGAGCTATTTCTAGGAGCATGCATTCGATGTGCATGTTGAATGTATAATGCTGATGCTTTAATTCCTGAACTTTGACAAAAATTTGCTAATTGATTCCTGATCCGAATTGTGGCCTATGAACTTTTTCAAATTAATGATGGTTGTGGTATTTAACTTTTCCGTAGTGTTCAAGCACAAATTCCACTGCCACGTTGATTTAAGAATCATTTTAAGATAACTTTTAATTGTCTTCTTTTAGAACATATGCGTGCCCATTATTGGACACAACTTTTATTCTAAGCAGCCTTAATCAATTGGGTTGGATAATTCATATTCTCAATGATTTTTTTTTTCTTTTTCCCTGCTACCAACCATATGTAAATGGCATGTTTTGCTGTTGAGGAAAATTCATGGGTCGGATTCTTCAAAGCTACTTCTCTACCTTGAAAATTCAGAACACAAGTTGCTGAAATTGACTTGTTCTGCTTAATAGCTATGGGACAAGCAGGGAGACAAATAATGAACGAAAATAGTAGAACAATGAAAGAAAAGGAAAACGCACATCATCTTTTCTCAAACCAATCGGAAGAAGTGGATCAAAGGATCAGGCAGACACACACAAACGACACCCTCAAATTGTTTCGCACTTCCATTTCTCATATGACATCAACTATTTTAATTTCTTTATATCCAATCAATGTGCTGTATTATTTTCTCAACTTGTCCAGGGAGTTGAACAACGTGATTTATTGTCAGGTCTCCATGTTGGTGATATCTAAATTGGGTATATCTGCAGCACCTAACCAGTTTGAGAGACTGGCGTCAACTGCAGCTTCTTGCATTGCGTTAAAGGATATCTGTGTTTGTTGCTCTAGTTCTATTATGTTCTCCTTTCTCTGGCGCTTTACAGGAGTCGCTGCTTTTGCCTTCACTGCTTTCCACTGCCTCAGATTTTCTATTGGTTTTAGAACAGAGTTTTCATATTGACTCCTATCTCTTGCATTTCGATCCAAAGCGCTGAGGGGCTCCAAATTTTCAAACTTCTCATCAGTTAATTCACTCAAAAAACCTCCACTTACTGATAAAGACTTTAATTTCTCAGATAATTCTTCTTGGCTTTTTCTTAAATAATCAATATCACCATCAGTACAGCCATCTTCATCAAAATCATATTCCTCCTCACTCTCCAACTCATTTTCCATGTATGCTATTTCATCTTCTTCATCATAGCTATCAATACAGTTTCGATATCTATAATTGTACGGAAAAGATGCCAGTTTCGCTGCTATTGTATCCCCCTCGGATTCGTTTGCAGTTTCTTTGCTACTCCCTTCCTTCTTTTCTTCATCATCACTTTCCCAGGAATGATTTGAACCTTCTTCTTTTGGAATGGGCTCATAAGTCTGCACATTCAAGTTAAAGCTGACTTTTTTCCAAATCTTGTAGTTCAATGGCTCCTTAGACTTTTTGCTGTCAGCCGTAAAACACACAAAAACCCAGCAGACTTAGCGGAAAATCCCTGCACATATGGTAAAAGAAAACTCAGCAACATTAAACCATTAACTTACTTGAGCTCAGAATCCAAGTTTATGGGCTCCCCTGTTATATCAATATTTGCAGAAGCAGAATCCAGAGGCTTATAACTACCAAATCTCTGTTACATGAGAAGAAAATAGATAATAAGAACATTAATAAAGTAGAAAATTTGGTTTCATTAATGAATCTTGAAAAAAAAAAAAAAGAAGGGAAAAAAAGCTTACTTGATCTCCAGGTTGAACTCTATTGGCTGGCTTTCTCTTAGAAGAAAAGCCAAAGCAGCCAAGAAAGCAACCCATTAGAGGTTTCTAAGTTTCAGAGAGGAATGTCTGGCTAGAGGGTATTACTGGTCATAGTGAAATTGGCTAAAATAGACACAAAGAAGAAGAGAGAGAGAGAGTAGCAGCATGTGAAGGAAGGATTTGAAAGTTAAGTTTGGCTCCAACGTTTTTGAAAATAGGAACGTTGGAGTTTAATAATGATGAAACTATGTGTGTGGTGGGTGCAGAGCAGATTGCAGAGACAAGTTTTCAATAAAGGATGAGAAGACAGATTTGTCTTACTATCCACCTTCGCAAAATTGCGGCTCTTTGTTCTGTTTCGCATTAATTTGAGGTTTAATCCATAAATATCCTTAAACTTATATGGAAGTGTAAGTTGCACACCGTAATTTTAGACCACAAAATTTGCATAAACTGAATTTTTAGTAATACAAGCAAATTCATTTAAAAAAAAATTAATACAAGCAAATTAAAAAATACTCTGGTTCCTTGAGAATTCTACAAAAATATCTAAAAAATATTACAAAAATACTTAAATTCAAAAAGTAACTCTAAAATATATTTAAAAGTATATATTTAATATATTTACAGTATATTTTGGATATATTTTGATTCGATACACTTTAGAATTATTTTGGAAATACTTTATCAATTTTTTTTTGATATTTCTCGACCAATTCTCAAGAATATTTCGAATATATCTTGAAAATTTCTCGATAATTTTTTAGAAACACCTCAGATATATTTTGATAATATTTTAAATATATTTTAAAAATATTTTGGATATATATTAGAATATTTTAGTTGAATTGTCTAAATTTTTTTAAAAAAAGAATAATAATAATATTAACCATCTAAATCAGAGAAACTATTTATTCAAACATAATTTTTTTCATTCTTCCAATTGCTATTATCACAGGAACAAAACAATATGAACTGAAAACAAAATCCAAATTAATTACTGCATCAATTCGTTCCTATTCGGAATTTGGAATCTTACTTGCAGAACTGACAACAAAATCAAAATGAAAATTCAATGTAGGCCCGCTCCCTTACTTGCAGAATCGCTTGACGAGACCGTAGTTGTGGAGGTCCGATGAGCACCTAGGGCGCATCAACACCGGACACTGCCACGACGTCGTTGCGTGGCAGCCAATCCATCTAGCGTCATTGCTGCTTTCGCTTCCCTAGATAGCTTCGTTCGAGTTTTTGATGTCGATACCAATGCCAGCATTGCAACTCTCGATGCTCCTCCGTCTGAAATTTGGCAAATGCAGTTTGATCTCAAGGTAAAACCAGATTTTCTTTTTCAGGATTTGAAGAATAGAAAAAAGGAGAGAAAAAATAGTAAAATTAAAAAAAAAAAAAGATATAAACAAAAAAAATTTCTGTAAAAATGAAAAAAAAAAAACATAATAAATTAAAATTAACCCGCTCTCTATTTCTGACGACAGCGTTCTTCCTCCTAAAACCCCACCATATCAAATCTCGACCGTTTATCAAATTCTCGACAGATCTCCACCTTCAATGGCATAGCGCCCGCTCATTATCTCTCATATTCCCTCTTCTTTTAACCATAAACTCTCTCTCTCTCGTCGCGCTCAAAATCTAAGTCTTGGAGGCTCTCTTCCCTCTCCTCCAAATCCCATGTCCATACTCCAAACCCCTTAGAACCCCTAAAAAGTTGGATACCCAATTTTCAAAAAGGAAACTCATATTTCAAGCTGCAGAGAGAAATAGCCTATTGAGATATATATAGATATACAGGCAATTTATGGATTCAGATCAGGGGAAACTCTTTATTGGTGGGATTTCTTGGGAGACTACCGAGGATAAGCTCAAAGATTATTTTGGTCAATATGGCCACGTTTTGCAAACTGCGGTAATGAGAGACAGGATCACTGGCAGACCCAGAGGTTTTGGCTTCATCGTTTTTGCAGATCCTTCTATTCTTGATAGGGTTCTTCAAGATACGCATACTATCGATGGCAGAACGGTGAGAGAAAGTTTCTTTTTATTGTTCTACTGTGGGTTTTATAATGTTTCTTTTGGTTATTTTTTATAACTGAGTCATTTTTTCTTTTTTCTTTTCTTTCTCATTTTTAGTTTATGTGGAAGTAATGTTCAGGTTTTCACCAGTGTTAGTGACATTCGTGTTCAAGGGATTTTGGTTATCTTGCTGTTGACCTCATGGGGTATTAGTGACTACTTAGTTGTTACCGGCTTCTATGTCTGTATCCCTGAGTTCATAGCTTCTGGAGTTAATTTTAGTGATTCAGCGTGTTATTCGTGGCATTAATGAATCGTGCATTTCCTGCTTTCTTTTTTATAGTCTTTATATTTGGGTATCATTCAGTCAGTTTTTTTCCTGTTTAAATGTTAATTGGTTTTATAGTTTCTGGATTTTATGTTATTGTGACAATTTATAGGTCAATGCTTTCTTGGAGTCATTCATGATGGTGCTTTATTGATTTACGTTTATGGGTGATATTTTGTTGGCTATTAGTGAATTAGTTTAGTTGTTTTAGCAATTTTGAGTTCTTTCATGTCTGTTTATTGCGTGTTAAAATCTAAGTGCGTTAAGAATTTGATTTTCTTGAGGGGCTTTTTGTTCTTTTGGTGTTTTTGGTTCAGCCCTGGAGGCTGGAGCACCAAAAGTATGACTTAAATGGAGCTTATATGACAATTGAATTAAAAATCATTTTTGTTTTATCGCTTTGCTGTTTTCAACCTCAGTACTCTTCTTTTCTTTCTTCAGACGCCTTGTATCTAATTCTAAAGTTTAGAAATTTTGCTAAATACTTGGAGGTGTTTCATTGATGGCTATTTTCTTCAATTTTCAACTTTTTCTTGCAGTGACTATTTTTTTAATGTGTTGAGGGTTAATTTGGGAACAAATAAAAAAAGTGTTGTGATCATCTTTTAGCTGTTCTTCCTGTATTTGTTTGTTGAACTTGAGATTATAGGCTAGCAGTAGACGGAAACCGCCTTGTATCTTTTAGTTTTACTCTTCCATTTTGAACATGCATTCTCTTCAGCTCGTGTTTTTTTTCCTTCTCATGGATGCATGTGAAGGCTCCACCACCGGTTGTTCTGTTCTGTGAAAAGTGTGGCTTTCTGGAGGCGGTCTATCTATTGAATGTGGACTGATTTATAGGTTGGCAGTTGTAGTATATCCTATGTGTTTCAAATTAGGGTGCTGGCATTGATTTAAATGCTTTATTTTATTAACTTTTTGAAGGGTGATTATGCCATCAACTGTCATTGATAAGGGATTTGCATTCAAGGATGAACATGTGTTAATAAGTGAACATGAATAAGTCGACATATTGTTTCAATTTTTTACTGTACCGTAACTGTGGATCATATTTAAGTCAATGTTTAATGAACGCTGTTGTTAAGGTTGATAATATTTACACTTGTTATCAAGAGTATCCAGTCACTCAAAGATGCAGCTTGGCCATATCAATTGTTTATCTTATTAGTGGGTCTTCAGAAATCTTTTTTTGGTGTTATCCGCTGTAAATGGTGCCAGCAAACTTGGTTGTGACATTATGCCCCTGTTATACATATGTATACTTTGCATGCTGCCCTGCCCTTCTGTTCAGATTGAAGAGGAAAAAATGAAAGCATCAGGTTGAAAGTAGACCTCAAAGATATCCCTTGTTTAATCCAATTGGAAATGAATTTCTCTAATTTTTAATATTTTGTGTATGCACAGATCTTATAAGGCATATTCTCTATTGCTTTTTATGGCTGTGATCTATTTTTTCCACATAAGATGTATTTGCTAATTGAATTTTTCAGCAAGCAAAGAGTCAACTTGTTTTAGCACTCTCTTTATGACTTCGATATCATTCCTGACTCCATTTTTTGACTTGCTTTACACTTACAGGTTGAGGCCAAGAAAGCTTTATCCAGAGAGGAGCAGCAAACAAATGCCAGAGCTGGGAACCTGAATCCTGCTAGAAACACTGGCGGCGGTGGAAATAAAAGGACCAAGAAGATTTTCGTTGGAGGGTTGCCTCCTAATCTGACTGATGAGGAATTCCGACAGTATTTTGAAACTTATGGCCATGTTACTGATGTAGTTATAATGTATGACCAGACCACGCATCGGCCTCGTGGATTTGGATTTATTTCCTTTGATAGTGAGGATGCGGTTGACCGAGTCTTGCACAAAACTTTTCATGATTTGAATGGTAAGCAAGTTGAAGTAAAGCGAGCTCTTCCTAAAGATGCTAATCCTCCTGGTGGGGCAAGTCGCTCTATGGGGGGTGGTGGTTATCAGGGCTATGGTTTTTCTGGGCGCAATGCAAGTTCATATGACAGTCGAATGGATTCAAATAGGTACATCCAACCTCAGATCACTGGAGGTATGTTTCCTCCTTATGGTTCATCTGGATATACTGCACCAGGATATGGATATGCTCCTGCCAGTACTGGAGTTGGATATGGTGGTTATGGCAGTTATGGTGGTGCCAATGCTGGATATGGGGGCCCTGCTGGTGCTGCTTTTGGGAATCCCAATGTACCAAAGGCTGGGTATGCAACTGGCCCTCCTGGTGCTCCTAGAAGTTCATGGAGTAGTCAAGTTCACTCTGGGTATAATGCAATGGGCTATGGAAATACTGCTTCTTGGGGGGCACCAAATACTGGTGCTAGTAGTGGCGGTCCCAGTTCAACACCAATTGGTCAATCTCCTAGTGGGACTGCTGGATATGGCAATCGAGGTTATGGATATGGTAATTATGGTGGAAATGATGGGTCTTATGGGAATCCAGCTGGATATGGTGCGGTTGGAGAGCGTTCTGGGGGTACTCCAAATAGGAGTGTTGGGGGGGGTGGTGGTGGCTACATGGGAAGTGGCTATGGCGATGCAAATGGAAGTCAAGGATATGGAAATGCAGGATGGAGATCTGAACCATCACAAGCTTCTGGAAATTATGGGACACCTCTAGCAAGTGGACCTTACAGTGGGCTAGATGGTTATGGTGGTGGGTATGGTGGTGCTCAAGTGCGACAAGGACAACAGTGATGTTGTACACAATGAACTGAAACATTATCATTGTTTTATGAGACCCTCTTGCTTTCTCATGAGGTCCTGTGGAGATTTCTTTTGCCCAGAAGCAGGGCCAGTTCTGCTCAAATCAGATGCTAATGCTCTTTGGGACTGGTTGGATTGCTTAAATCTCAGTAGTTTGCATTTTCTATTTTGATAATATACAATAAGTAGTTTATAGTTTGCATTTTCTATTTTGATAATATACAATAAGTAGTTTATGGTGTGTACTTGATGCCTTTCGTTTTTAGTTATCTGTGCTTCATGAGTATAGCTTAACTTTGGGGTGCTTATAATTTGTCTGGCAGTCGCTCTGAAACTTTTATTTCTCTATCTTAGAAATTTATCTATTTGTTGTTTTGAACTTTTTGTGCTGATTTGACTGCAGTGGAGTATCCTGTTGTTGACATCTTTATTAGCATTGATTTATGGCCTTTTCATGAGGGATAAGATTGTGAAGGACATCTAGAATTTAGATTTGCTTGATTTAGTATAGCATAGCAAGTAGGCATACATAGATGAACTGAAGTTTTTTACTGATAGTAGTGGAGCTATCATCCATTTGGGTTGATCACATCATAGCTGGGTAGCGATAATTGTAGTGGTAGTTGACACTTTGAGGATGGCATAATCATTTTCCCCCTGTATTTGCCCTTGTATTGTACAGGAGGAGGTGCTGGAGTTCTAAGGTGGAGTCACAAGTCCACTCATGGCCCGAACTTCATATTGGGGGTATGTTCATTATGGGTGTTTGTTCAGCATGGAATGGAATTTGAAGAGGACTTGTCAATTGAAATTGTCCGTTATCTGGGAAAGAGGCCATATTCAGCTAGGCCCGATGCCTACAGTCAATTTCTTGTTTGCAGGTTAATGGCATTCCAAGTTATAAGGTTCTCAACCATTACAGTTCCTGGTGGCTAATTGATTTTTTGGCAAACATCTTGCGGTGCGTTAAGCTGAGCTGTTAGACATCTCTTGCTTCGAGATATGGTAATCTGATTGTTTAGGCTATAGGTGGATGAATTGGGAGTAAATCATTCCAAATTCTATTGAGTGCCAGAAAAGTTTTGAATATTAGTGTAGTTAGATTTTGGAACGAACCAAGCGATTGACTTGAAATATATTAATTCATGGCAAGTTATTTTATTGATACTTTCTAAGTAGAAAATACTAATAATCTCCTTGTCAATTATGATGCAATTTTCAATACAATTGATGACTGACGAAACAGTTAAGCCTGGCCTAGATGTTACTGAAACTTACGAATTTCTTCTGTTCAGTAGGGTTCATCAATTTTGGAGGAGGAATCGCATTTATTTTCACTCAGTCTGCTTATGTGAATGATAAACTGAAGCATTCTGTATAGCAATTTCTTGTATATGTTTATATTTTGATGTTTATTAGTCCCAGTGATGTGTCTGCCTCCTCCCCTTCTCTTTTTTTTTATCCTTCTCTTTTGTCCTTGCCTCTGTTAGAATGGTACAAAATCTTTATTTTGTGTCAATTTAGTTTACATCTTTACAATTTTGTTTCAAATATATTTACGGTAGAATTTGTCTGACGTGGACACAGTAGATAGATGTGCCATACCACGTTACATGTCACTTTAAATAAAAGTATTACATCTTACGAACTCATATGTCTAAAGACTAAAATATAATATTTTTTTATCTGAATTGACATGTGTATGTCTGGTGTTTACGTCAAACAAATTTTACTATAAATATTGTAGATACTTTCATTTGAAATAAAATTGTAAAGATGTGTTGTACTAAATTGATATAAAATAAAAATTCGATATCATTCTAAAACAAAATTGTAAAGATGTAGTATTAAATTGATACAAAAATTTGGTATCATTTTGATATAAATGTTTGTTTAAAAAAATTCATTTTACCCTTAATTATCTAATACTTCTCGAGTGTATGTAACTAAAACGCAACTGTAGCGCATATTAATAATGCTGTAAATATTTGTTGAAGTCAATGGATTTATTTTATCATTTTATTAGTTTAACAGTTGCATGGTTCATGCATTTAGTATATCAGAAACAATAAATTATTCTGTTTCAATTACTTGTAAACATAACGTACATAAGATGAAAAAGAAAAATTGGAGCAGTGAATTAATTTGAGCTTGGAGTAGTTGACAAAGTCATTGAAATGCTGATTGAAAGCCTTTGTATGGATCCCCCAAGGCCTTAATGTTCCCCGGCCGTGAAAACACCACCTTATTAAATTCATAAACATCTGAGTTAATTATCTTAATTTAGTTAATGTTTCTACAGAAATTAAAAAAAGAGTTTCAAGTTACCTGATAATTTCCAAGCGTATAAGATTTAAACCCGGCAGCACAGTAGTCAAAATAGTATTCCCATGTCCTGATGAACTTCTGATCAAATCCCATACCCATAATTTTACTGCACAACAGAAAATGAATGCCCCAGTCGTTAATGATTGAAGAAATTATGTAATTTAACAAATATGATTATATATTTTAAAATAAGAACAGTATCATGTAATTATTTTCACCTTTGGTTGTTCAAGAAATTTTTCCTCCAGAGTCTTAATGTACGCTAGTAATGACTTCCAATATTTTCTACATGTTCCACGCTGAATATGTGCAACATTAATTACTTGTTAGTATCACTAAGCAGAAAAGATTTTTTAAGAGAAATTCTTGCAAAGACCGAATTCATTAAAACCAAAAGAATGAATCATATAAGGTTATCTTGCCAATGTGGCATTCTTTTATTGATTTGATCTACATAGAGTCAGTCTATCTATGTAAGAATTTTCCGTTTTTTAATAGTTTCTTGACAAGAGCAAGTGATATACCTGAGTCTTGAAGCATTGCTCATGCCCAATATTACCCTACTCAATGAAGGAACACATGCACCAGGAAAAATATATTCCTTGATAAATTCTACGCTTCTCCTGTACTGATCGTAGCGTTCGTCCACCACCGATGAGAACTAATTCGAGATATGGAAATAGAATTAACCCACCATTGATTTTCAAAAAAAAAACAAAGTTGTTCAATGCTGGAAAGTTTTAGTATTGTTTTGTTTCTTTCCCGTTTTGCATATGTACCTGTAGGACAAGAAGTCCGTTTTCTGCTAGCAATGAATCACAGCAACCAAAGAAATCGTCCATGTATTCATCTCCAACATGTTCTAACATTTCACTGAAAAAAAAATTGTTGGAATTAATTCATTTATGATTGTAAGATTTCTGGAGATAATATTTAGGAGTCACCAAGATACAATTCTGTCATATTTATCAGTCTCGGGCAATTGGCGGTAGTCACAAAGTTTCAACGTGATATTGTCCTGATGAAATAGAAAAAAAGAAACCATAAACTGGTTAATTAGTTTAGAAGTTTCAGAAGTTGTAAAAGGAAATATAGATATATATACCTGAAGATCGGCCTCTTTGACTTTCCTTTGTGTAAATTTCAGTTGCTCTTCAGACAGAGTGATGCCTGTGTATTTGCATCCAGTTCGTTTCACTACTTCAATGGCGAAGATTCCCCACCCACACCCAATCTCAAGAATTTCTTGTTTCTCTACAATTCTTGCCTTCAATGATTTTAATAGTTTAAAGATTAATAAATTTTTATTTTTATTTTTTTTGGTCTTTCATGAGTCTCGAACCAGAGAATTAAGGAGGAGCTCAGCTCCTCTTTCACCGCTGGGACAAAGGTCCTGAGCAGTAAATTATCAAATTTTGATGAAGTAACAATGAATTATACTCACGTTTTCAATTAGAACAGAAACTTTTCTCATCTGTGCTGCATTCAAGTCTTCATCTTCTGCCTATATATTGGATAATACATGCAACACATTAATTAATTAGCACAATTAAGTAGATAACAATGGATTTCATTTTTCAATGTTGTTTTCTTACCTTGAATAATGCACAGGAATATTGCATGGTCTCACCCAAGAACAAAGCAAAAACTTCATTGCTCTAATATCACAAACCAAAAACAAGACTTTGAGTTGAAAGATTCTAATTATCCTTTCAATTGAGGAACTAACGTGTAAATATGTCTTTACAATACCACGTCATAATGACGAGAGATGTTCCTGCGAGCTTGTGTAAGAGAATTTTGCCTAAGAACATGTTGGCAGAATAACTTAGCCGATGAAACACCAGCTGTAAACAACAATGGCGTCCACCATCCTCTGAATGAAACCATCACAATTTGATCATTTAATTTATAACCGAGAGCAAGAAACAATAATTACTACTAGCTTAATGCATAGTGTTTTTGTACCTTTTCTTATTCAAATTTGTCCCAGATTTATTTGCATCTCTATTGGCAATCAACAGCTGCAAATGAAATTGGCAAGAGAGAAATTGTCTCGAATTAATTAAAAATGCAATTGATGAAATAGTTCTTGCATTAAGCAAACAGACCCTGCAGTTTTCTCACCGTGACAAGATTAAAGAGACCTTCATCTAAATCATCAA